>JAQZBX010014531.1:0-11454 GCA_029593785.1 Cabassous unicinctus
TCACTTATGTTTCATTGGCCTCAGTCGTATTGCTAGTAAAATATTTGCAAGTTTATTTTTCAATTTTAGCAGCATAATAGTACCTTTTTCCTTCATTTTTTAAAGAAATACAAAATATATACAGTGGAATTTAACAACAGGATACTACTCTTTGTTGCAAGAGTTAACTAGTTAATGATAGGTAACAAACCGTATTAATCACAGGTTGTATTGAAATTATATTGATGTGTGGTCTGGCAGCACTGTCTTCTGTGATTTTCTGTCTTATATTGAAAACATCTCATTTCTCTGACAAAGAGATTTGTGTTGCCTAACAGATTTCACTCTTTTTAAATGTATGATGATTTTTAAAAAGTGTCTCTCATCTCCTCTGTTCCCAACTCCATCCTAACCATAGAACCCAGGGGCAAATGTTCAGTTAGATATTTATTATGGCCCTGCTAGCCTAAGGTCAGCAATTGCCTCCCTCATTACAAGCTTTCACTCTTTTTTAGCCTACATTCTGCCAATAGAGGTCAAAACACATTAGCCATGTATCCTTGGCAATAATGATCGTTCTTGATCATTTTGGTGTTTAATAAATTGCTAAAAGAAAGAAACTTTCCCCCATTATTGCATGTTACTGTTTAATTTTTATTAACTTTTACTTTAAAATATGTTTTTAATTTTTAGAACCAGATTCCTTACAGGTAGGCCCCTTAATCTAGGATAGAGAAATAGCTATCTTGGAATAAATATAAATTAAATGACTTTTTCTATTTTTAATGTTAAAAAATTTATGTATACATATATTAAACAAATATTTTTGAAGAAACTTTCCTCCAATTTTGACATATTTCTAGAAGCATATTGAAATATGTAAGAAACGTGCTTGGGGTCTGATATAAAATTTAAATTACTTAAAACTATTTTTTTTAGGAGGTACTGGGGATTGAACCTGCAAAGCAGGTGCTCAACCACTGTGCAACACCCACTCCCAAAGACTAATTTTTAAGGTTAAATTGAAGTACTGTTTCAAATAAGAAAGGTGTTTGGACAAATTATCAATTATTTGTCTAACGTATTTGAAAAATGGATTGTTTAGGCTTGTCCTCTAACCAAAATGTGCTTTTTCTCTCTTACAATCAAGGGTTTCTTGAAAGCCCAAATATACTACCAACTTCCTCAGATAAGACAAGACTATCTTATCTTAGATAAGATAGTATGAAATGAAGTTTTATTCCCAAACACAGTATTCTAATTAACTACTGATAATATTCAAAGCAGCTGATTTTAGGGCTATTCAAACCTGTGTGTATGTGCATGGTGCATGTGTGTATGCATGTATTTGTATGTGTATGTATGTACGTGTGTGTGAGAGAGAGAAAGAGATAAAGAGAGAGTACTTAATTAACCAAAAGAATCGGTTTACAAAAACTATTTATATATGCTTATATGCATATATGTAAGTGGATAATTAGGGAGTCCTTTAAATTTATCATTAATACTTATTTTTTGCAAACATATATAATGTTTAAAATTTAAAAATTCAGGTGCTTCTACTCAGCATCCAGAAATACCCACCTTCCCATACCTGGGCTTCTAAATATATTTTTACTTATGGAAATACCCTTTCATATTTCTTTCTTTCATAATGTTTCTTGTTCTTTGCTTTTTCTTTCACATTTCTAAATTTTGAGATAGAAATATCATCTGACTCATTGTTTGCTTTAGTATTAAAAGAGAAACTGCATTTAAAGCTCTTAGAAGGGTACTTGCCACATAATAAGTGATCAGTGAACATTTTCATTATTGATTGTGCTATTTTTGATCTCCATTATTTATTGTCCTCTGTGATATTATCTACAAAGGTCATGCTGGAGGATGCCTTAAAACCACTTCTCGCTGGAGTGTTGGGTATTGCTGTATTGATCTGCTGGCCCTGGCTTTCTTAGGTAGCACATCTATAAAAATGTAGTCAGGGCTCCTGGTCCTCATAACAGCACACGAAGCAATTTGTAGGAGCCATCCCAGTAGGATCAGCCATAAAGTATGAGGAGAATGTTCTCTCAAGTTCTCTCCAAGGCCTGATGATAACTTATGGGGTCAAGATCTCAGAGAAGAAAACCCAGAGTGAACCTGGCACTTGGAGTCACTCTTTCCATGGGGGGATCTGTCAGTTTTCAGAGAGAAAATGGAACGCATAAGTTATCAGCTAAAGTTATCAGCTAAACCGAAAACTCCAAGATTCTAAGCAGAACTTCCAATGAAACTCCTGGGGCTCATGGACAAAAATTAGTCTATGGGTCTGCAAACCGGGTTGATGGGCTCTTCACCCTCCACATGTTATGTCATGGATCTCAAGTGCTACGGCATTGGAGAAAAGGTGAACTAGACCAGCCCCAGCCGTCCCTGCAGCCTGACTTTCAACACTCTTCACCCTCGACATTGGGTTAAAGGTGATTAATAAATTACCTATGAGAAGAAAATGTAAATGATCTTGGGAGGAAAATAATTTTTTTCTGTTCTCAAATTATTTCTATATTAAAAATTGTAATTTAGTAAAACATAAGGCACGGAATGGGGCAAAAAGCATGACAGACAAACAAGAAAAGCAATAAACGATGGAAACAGATCCCAGAGGAGATCACATTAGTGAAAATATCGAATTAGACGTTACAAATCTAAGCTTAACATTTTTAGCAAAGATATAGGACAGGATTGAGACTTTTGGTATAGAAAGGGAAACTATGAAAGAGAACTAACTGGGAATTCTAGAATGATATAGTAACTGAAATTAAGAACTCAGCAGATGGATATTATAAGCAGACCAGCACACCTGAAGAGAGAATTACTAAGCAGAAAAATAGTTCAGAGGGTGATATTCCGAATGGAGCATGGATATATCCATGCATAGATTCTTCCATCAGCTTCCATATGCATTAAGTTGAAAGCCTATAATAAATCTCCTATAGCATCCATAGCAATTTTATCACTATGCTTGAACCCTCACTGATAACAATGAGAGATGCCAAATGTCTTCTAAATTGTTTTTTATGGGTGCAGAAATTTTAATCAAAATCCCAAGATAGCTTTTTAAAAAAGATTCTGGCAAGCTGATTTTATAATTGCATGCAATCAAGAAGAGCCAAGATATTCTTGAAGAAGAACTAGATGAAAGGTTTGCTACTGTGATTATTAAGCAGGATGTTACTGCAAAGACAAATGAGTAGACCAATGGAACAAAACAGAGATGCCAGAAACTGACCTATACACATATAGACAAATATAATTTATGACAGCTGTAATACTGCAGTGGGAAATGACTTTCTTTGCATGGTGCATGTTCAATTGGATATGCATTTGAAAAAATAATAATCTTGGTCTTAACCTCATGTCATACCTGGAAATTCCTAAAGGTAGATTATATATCTAAATGTGAAAGCAATAAGTAAAGCTCCTAGAAACAACATAAGATAATAGTTTTATATCCCTTCCTCAGGCAGAGGTTTTTAAACAGGACCCCAAAAAGCACAAATCATTAAATATAATAATTTGTACTTTATTAGAAGTAAGAACTTCTCATCAAAAGAAACCATGATCTGAAGTATAAAATAAATATCCATGAGTCCATAGTCATATAAATAAATCATGGCATAAATAAATGGGTTAGAACTGACAAATATCCCATAGGAGGAATTCAAAAACATTTAGTAGATACTGCCTCATCAAAGAGGTGGAGCATAACCCCCTGCCCCATAAGTGTGTGCTGTGCATAATGACTTCCTTCCAAAGAGAACAGTTGGGAAAAGTGGTTGGGGGAATCAATTTACTATAAAGCAACCTGGGAAACCCATCCCAGTCATGTGATCAAGTGTAACACCCGTAGTGATGTCTGCTGACAGCGCGCAGCCTTAATGCGATGCGATTGGAAAGGTGCTTTATATCTGGGATCTTCCTCCTAGTAAGCTCATAACCCCATTATAATCATGAGAACATCATCAGACAAATCCAAATCGAAGGGCGTTGTACAAAACATCTGACCACTACCCCTCAAAGCTGTCGAGGTCATATAAACAAGAAATGGCTGAGAAACTCTCCATCTAGAGGAGCCTAAGAAGACATGATGACAGAATGCAGTGTGTCGTTCCGGGTGGGATGCCAGAACAGAAGAAAAGGATATTAGGTAAAAACCAAGGAAAACTAAATAAAGGTTGGGTGTTGGTTAAGAAGAGTGTATCAACATTGGTTCGTTAGTTGTTTCAAAATTAACCTAAGATGGTAACCACAGGGAAAACTAGGTGCAGGGCATATGGTAACTTTCTATATTATCACCGAAATTTTTTACATAAGAAACTATCTTAAATTTTTTTTCCAAGGTTGATTTTAGAAAAGAAACCATGAAAAGAATATATTCATAACCCATATAACTGACAAAAGGGCTCCTATCCAGAATATATCAGTGTATCCTAAAGATCATTAAAGTAAACAGAATATACAAAAATGAACAAGAGAATTGAACAAGCACTTCTAAGAAGAGAATAACCAAATGATCAATAAGCATAGGAAAAATTATTCTACATCATTACTCATCAGACACATGCAAATTAAAGCCTCAATGTGGTATCATCTTACAACTACCAGAAAAGCAAAAAAACCCAGGTAAACAGAAGACCAGCACTTTACAGGGATGCCGGCTTCCCAGCCTGAGATAGAATTATCCTCATTGCCTTTCAACCCAAATCCTCTGTTGAGTCAATTTCATATTTTGTGGTCTGCTCTTTGTCACTTCCCACTTCTGTTAGGGAAGTGACAAAGATATAACCATTTAAGCATATATTGCTTGCAACTAATCAACAATCTAACTCAAGATGGGATGTCAAGAATAAATAAAAAGTTCTTGTTGCGTCTTATGACAGAAAAGTCCAGAAGTGATCATCTGGCCTTCAGGCAGCTTCGTTTCTCTTTTGTGTTCTTAGCTCACCTTCTTTGGATAATGCTGTCATCGTCACCGTGGTTTTCCTCATGCATTTGACTGAAAAAGGAACTACTCTCAGAAAAACAGGAATAAGTCCCTTAACTACCACAAACGTCCAGTGCTACAGTCTGCTCCTAAATCTTCCTGCAGAGAAGAGGACCTACTAATTGGCCTAAGGCTAGGATTTGTGCCAATCCTTCAACCAAATATGGGTCATAGGGAAAGAATCATCCTAATTGACCTTAACCATCTCTGTCAAATATGGTAGCCATTAGCCACCTATGGCTATTGAGCATTTGAAATGGAGCTAATGTGACTGAGGAATTAAATTTTTACATTTATCTAATTTTATTTAGCTTAAATTTAAATGAAAACATTTATTAGTTATTGGAGAATTTGCAAGTGTGCTTGGAACAGCTTGGAAAAGTGGGTCTAATTTTTCAATTGTAAATTTTATGAAATCTAAATAAAGGTCAAGTATTTTCAGTGAAAACTTAACCTATGAATTGAGATGTACTTAAGCTATAAAATATACACCAGATTTTCAAAGACTTAATTGAAAAATATAAAATAAATAATTATATCATTACTAATTTTTATATCAATTACATGTTAAATGATAATATATTGGACATATGGGTTAAATAAATATATATTGGAAATTAATTTTGCCTGTTTAAAAATATGGCTGCTAGAAAATCGAAATTGCATATGTGGCTCATGTTGTAATTCTAGGAGACAGCACTGATTTTTGCTGTTCAGCACTACTGTCGCTGGCGTTGAGGTCAATCCTGTGCCTGACACATAATTCATCAGGGATGGATAGGATGAGAAGGAGGCAATCACAAGGCTCTGTAGGTGAGGTTAACTAGAGAATGCCTTTGATTTTATTCATAATAAGGATGCCGATGTTCCTTATATGAAAGAGGGGCAGTTGTGACATTTAGGGTGGGCTGCTTGGATTGCCACCATTCCTTTGATCCCTTAGGCAGTACTTGTTCTTAGCTCTTATCATCCCCTGCTTAAACAACTGCCTTAATTTCCAAATCATGTCAGTAATTGCAATACGCTGGCTATCTGCTATCACTTTAGCTTCCTTCAAATCATTCTACATACCACTGTTAGACAAAATTATCCGAGTATCCTCAATGCAAACTTCATACCCTTCAGTCTATACAAATGGATGAATCCATCTCTGTACTCCTATAAGCTTTGTATTCATATATTTTACTAGACCTTTTGCCATAGTTTCTCTGTATTTATTTGTTTACATGTAGAATTTCACCAGCTAGATCATGAGTGCTAGAGGAAGGGGCTCAGTTCTAGTCATCTTTTAATCTAAAGTACCCTCACATTTTTTGGCATATATTAAGAAATTGAAAGAAAAAAAACTGTAGGAATCAAGTAATTTTTTATTTACAAAAAGAAAAATTAAACTAAAGAGAAAATCTTAGCATTCTAAAGATGTATTTGAGAGAAAGGAACTAAACAGTTGCAACTTATTACATGTTCCAAGGTCCAAAGTTGCTTATGATACTTCTGGTCCAGACAAGATGGCATAGACTTATCTCTCCTTGCTCCACTCTGCTTAAGTGCAATTTTAAAGCCTGGAAATATTGTCAGAGATAACCAAAGGGGGACTCTGAAAGGTGGGCAAAGGATGGGCTGGAGACCCAACATAGCTGCAGGGCTGTGACCCATCATGCAACAGATGGCCATCCAGCTCGGCTCCCACCTCCTCCAGAGCCACAGGAGTCCATCAGACAACACCTGGGTAGCCTGTCACCACCACTAATGCAGACTGGGATGAGAGCTCTGCCAACCACAGGTGGCCAGGAGATGTAGTCTTCTCTCCCACCAAGAGACAGTGGATTCTCAGGAGCTCCTGCCAGGGAAATCAGTCACAATGCTCACTCAGCTTGGGAAATGCTCTAGGACCCTGCAGGCTGGAGAACCCCTCCCCAACTTAGAGACAAAATGTGATCTGGCAGCATGGGCAAGAGGGTTCCTCTTAAAAGTCACTGGGACAGGCAGCACTTACCCTCTTAGCTGAGCCTGATGCCCCCTGCCCCAGCTAGACACATGGAGTGACCAGGTGACACTGGCAAGGGAGATCCTGCCACAACAAGCAAGTGCTCGTCCCCACAATCTTCAGCTCCACCACTGGAGCCTCCCTTTCCTCCCCCAGAGACATCAACTCCAGGGGTCCACTGGGGTCCACACGAGGACATCCTTCTACAAGCAGCCTGCCTAGGGGGCCTTCTTCATCCAGCTGCTCAGAGAACCCCCTTCCTGCTGAAGGACACCAGGTGGCTGGCAGCTCCAAGGCTGGAAGCCCACCATGATTAGTGTCAGACCAAGAAAGGGCAGTGAAATTGTGGACAGATCAAAAGAGTTTAACCAATATGAAGAAGAGAGAGAAAACAGACTGAAAAATAAAAAATAAAAAAAGAACTGAGATTCAAGGACCTGTGGGACAATAACAAAATAGCCAACGTTTGTATCATTGAAGTTCTAAAAGGACAGTGGGACTAAAAATATCTGATGAGAATTTGAATAAATAATGGCTGTTAATTTCTAAACTTTAGCAAGACAGAAAACTACAGGTTCAAGAATTCCAAATAAATAAATCCAAAGAAATCCATGCCAAGGCACATGACAATTAGACTTTGGGAAACTAAAGCCAAAAAAAAAAATCTTGAAAGCAGCCAGAGAGAAACAATGCATTACTTACATATAAGAGAACACCAATTCAAATGACAGAAAATTTCTCATCTGAAACAGCGGAGGCCAGAGGGAAGCTGCAGAGCATTCTGCAACATTTGAAAGGGAAGAACTGCCAGCCAGGAACTCTCTACCTGATGAAATTATTCTCCAGATATGGAGAAAAAAATAAATCTCAGACAAAGGAAACCTAAAGGAATTTGTTGCCAGCACACCTACCCTTATAGAATGACTAAAGGAAAAGGTTAAAAGAAGGAATCTTGGGGCTTCAGGAAGGAAGAGAAAAAAAGGAACAGAAATAGGAGTAAATGAAATATACTCTCCTTCACCTCATGAGTTTTCTTAAAAACTTTTATTGAAGTGGAAATTATAGCACCATCTGATAGTTAAGACGATACTTTAAAGTGGGGCAGGTAAGAAAACTCAAATGGAAACATATGAAAGTGAGGTTTCCCCACTTCACAAAGTGGTAAATCATGTACTAAGTCATATAAGTATATTATAACACCTACAGCAAGCACAAAGAAACTATAGAAAGTGATACATGCAAAAACAAGTGATCAGGATGGAAGTCTAAAGATCACTCATATAGCTATGGGAAGGCAAGAAAAGAGAAACAGAGGAAGGAAAATCAGAAGAAATAAACTGATAAATAATAAAAGGGTAGATTTAAGTACCAATGTAATAATCATCTTAAATATAAATGATCTAATTATGCCAATTAAAAGCAGAAACTAGCAGGGTGAATATAAAAACATAATCACACTATATGCTGTCTACAAGAAATGCACTTTAAATATGGTCACATAGAAACACTGTAAAAAATAGTAAAAATATACCATGAGAGTATTAATAAAAACAAAAAAGGCAAGAAGGGCTATATTAATATCATATAAGTAGATTTCTAAACAAAGAAAAGTACTAGCCACAGAGAGGCATTGTGTGATGGTAAAAGGATCAATCCACCAGGAAGACATAATGATCTTAAATGTGTACCCATCAAACAAGAGAAGTTGAAATACATGAAGCAAAACCAGCTAGAACAGAGAGGAGAACAGACAAATCCATAATCACATTTAGAGACGTCAACACCCCTTTTCTCAACACCTGACAGAACTATCGGACAGAAAATCTATGACGATAAAGAAGACCTGGGCACCACAAACAACAGAATCTACTTAACTTACGTGGAATGCACCACCTAGCAACAGTGGAGTACACATATTTTAAGTACTCATGGAAAACTAAGCAAAAAAAGAGCATATACTGTGCCATAAAACAAACCTCAACAAATTTAAAAGAAAACAATTCATATATATATGCTGTCTAACTGTATTGGAAGCCACTAGAAATCAATAACAGAAAAATGGTAAAATCTCTGTAAAATCTCCAAAGCAACCAGAAGGAAGGAAACAATGAGATAAGAATAGAAATCCATAAAATTGAAAACATTAAAACATTAAAGAATATCAGTGAAAAAAGCTCATTCTTTGAAATTAAAAAAAAAACTAAAAGTGATAAACTCCTATCAAGACTAACAAAAATATAAAGAGAGAAGAGTCAAATCATCTATGTCAGTAACAAAACAGGGGCTATCACTACAGATCTTGTGGCCGTTGTAAGGATAAAGGAGTACTATAAACAATTTTGACAACTTGAAGAAGTAGAATAATTCTTTGAAAACCACAAGCAAGCAAAGTTCAATTAGGTGGAAGACAATCTGAATACTCCTATAACCATGAAAGACAATCTGAATACTCCTATAACCATTCAAAATGTTTAATTTGTAATAAAAATTATTTTGAAAAAGAAATGTCCAAACACAGATGGTTTCACAGGAGAACTCTAACAAATATTTTAGAAGAATTAGTACCTCTTCTAAGAAAATAAAAGAGAAGAGAGTATTTCCCAACTAATTTTTGAGTCTAGTATTACTCCAATACCAAAGCCAGAAAAGACAGTACAAAAGAAACCTTTTTAAAAACCTAAAGATGAATATCTCTTAGGTACTTAGATGCAAAAATTCTCAAAAAAAAAAAAAAATACTAGCAAATCAGTCCTGAATATATTAAAAGAAATAAACTATAGAAAGTGATACATGCAAAAACAAGTGATCAGGATGGAAGTCTAAAGATCACTCACATAACCATGGGAAGGCAAGAAAAGATAGAATTGACTAAGAGGGGTTTATTTCAGGTATACAAGGCTGGTACAATATTCAAAAACCAATCAATTTTATCCACCTTATTGACACACTAAAGAAGAAAAGTCATATATCAAAATAATTGATTCAGAAAATCCAAAACCCATTTGTGATAAATGTCTCACCAAGTTGAGAACAGAGGGAAAACTACCTTAACTTGGTAAAGGTCGTCTGCCAACAATCCTCCCTCAAATATCCTACATAATGGTGAATGCCTGAATATTTTCAAAATTTGATCAGGAACAAGGTAATTATAAACACCCTGAGCATGTTTATTCAAAATAATACTGTAAGTTCTAGCTACTTCTTTAAGGCAAGAAAATGAAATTACAGGCATACAAATTAGAAAGGGAGATATAAAACAGTCCCTATTTGTAGATAACACGATTGCCTGTATAGGAAAAGCCAAGGAATCAACCATCAAAATTATACAAAAACACCTCTTGAACTCATAAGTGAGTTGAGCAAGGTCATAGGGTATAAGATCAACACACAATAATCATTAGTATTGTGGAACTCAGAATTAAAAATACAATACCATTTACCATCACTCAAAATAAAAGGAGGTGTGCCTCATTCCACAGCACGTCCACGGTCCACACCTCAGACCCTGTACTTTTCTCATTTTCTTCTTTCTTAATAAACTCTTTATGCCCTGGCCTACCCTAAAAAAATTAATTAAAATAAAATAAAATAATTAGGAATAAATTAAACAAAACATGTACAGAATATGCATGCTGAAAATTATAAAATTCTAATTAATGAAAAAAATTAAAGAGTACCTAAATAAATGGAGAAGCATGTGTTCATTGATGGGAAGACTCAACACAGTAAAGGTGTCAATCTCCCGCAAACTGATCTATAGATTTAATGCAATTCCCATGAAAGTCCGAGTAATGTATTATATGAAAATTATCATGAAAATCCCAGTGAGGTAAACATGGATAAGCATATTCTAAAATTTATGTGGAAAAACATATAATAGCTAGAATAGCTAAATCAACCTGAGAAAAGAAGAGTAAAATGGAGGAATCATTCTATCTGATATTAAGAGTTACTACATAGCTACAATAATCAAAACAGTACGCTGTTGGTGGGATAGATACAGATCAATAGAACAGATTAGAGAGCCAGGAAACAGCCTCAGGTAAGTACAGCCACCTGACTTTTGACGAAAATGCAAAAGTAAATATATATGGGAAGGATAATCTTTTAAACAAATGTTGCTGGAACAAATGGACATCCATAGGTTAAAAAAAAAAATGAGCTTAGAAAGTTTGATAACATATTTAAATGTTTTTTGCTTCATTTTATTTAAAACAAAATGCAGAAACCATACATTTGTGTTTGACTTTTAAAATGAAGTATCTGTAAAATGAAGCAAGTTTAGTGAGGTGTAAATAATAGAGAAAATTCCAAAAATCACTTCAAACACTCATATGCTCTGGCATGAATTTAAATTCAGGGAACATGATTTCCTGCTGCTCACATGTGTACAGGGAACTTCTCAGTTTGATTCTTGCTGTTATTTAAACAAACCGTTTTGAAGACGAAGTCTGATTACAGAGCG
>JAQZBX010014531.1:11554-38645 GCA_029593785.1 Cabassous unicinctus
GGGGGGAGCTTTTCCAAGGACCTTTATCCAGTTTTCACAAAACAAAAAGGAGAAAATATGCCAAAAACTAGACATCTTTTCCAAAGGAGAATACACAATATTGAGACTTAACCACTTCACCAGAGTGGACAACTGAGCAATTGCATTAATTAGAAGTTGACAAAGCATAAGCAAACCAGATGAATTATTTCCACAGGTTAAAATGTAGCAAAAAGAAATTGAATAAAATTATTAAAGTATCATGTTAGGAAATTGAAATCTATAATATGAAAAAGCTTTTGATGTGACTAAATTCTAAACAAATATGATTTCAAGGTACTTTTTAAAGGCTTTTTCATATGCTTAACCATTCAGCCCAAATATAAAAAGCATTATACAATGTAATCAACCGAAAGACTGAAGATGTCTACTTGGCCATTTCAGCATTGGAAACTCATTCCTAATCATCACTGAAAGAAAGCTTCCCAGAGGGAGAAACAAAAAGCTTTGGAACATTTCTTTTCTACCACTTGACAACAAATCTGCAGGGAAAATATGGAAACCTTGGAATTGAGTCTGCTGCATGCTTAGAAATATGCACCATTTTTCTTCATCCCAGCAATTTCACATTTTGGAACAGGGGTTCTTAACCTTTTTATTCCACAGACCCCTTTGCCAGTCAAGTGAAAACCATAGACCCCTTACTAAGTCCACACTCTACTGTGTATTATGTAAAAAATATATCACACCCGCACCAACACATCGCCCCAAGAATAATGTTTTTTTTTTTTCATTTCAATTCAAGCTCACAGACCCTTTGTTAAGAACTCCAGTTTTGGAACATTAAAATAGTCAATTCAGGGTTACTTCTAAAACTAAGGAAAACTAGACTACATTATAATCTTAATTGCCACATAAATGCTTCTCATAGCCCATATCTCTAAAAACATTAAAAACCCAGCAGGTTTGAAAAACAAAATCAACATCCAAGAAGGTAGAAGCCCCAAAAGTAAAGAACTATAAGGAAACGTAGGAACGTTGAGTCCAGGAATTGGAATATGTTGGGATTCTGTTTTGCAGAGTGAAGCACTGAGAAGATTTCCTTCTACACAGCATCTCCGCACCAATGGACGGCTGATGGCCATGGTGCCGACTCGCCTTCAGTTGTAAAACTGAGAGGTTTAGGCTATTTCCCTAGTAAACACAGAATGGGGTCAAGGGCAATTTATACACCATACTCTTACAGGGAAATTTGAATTCTGACTAACTTCAGCCACTTACAATCTAGGTAAAGGGGCTAGATTTTGGCCCCTTTATCTTGTACTCTACCAAAATCCTGTGAGACAAGGAAAGAGCCGAGAAACCTGGAGATGTTTAGTCAGATTTAATTTCTGAAAAATGATCCACTGTATTCAAAATTAAAATATGAAAAGGGCACCTCAGTAGAATATTAAATAAGTAGAAAATCATAAGGGAGAACAACATAATATTGCCACACCCCCTAAGAGAATAAGAAGTGAAAAGGACTTTATGGAAACTAAAAACACAATGAAGGAATTAAACTTATGTTGGACACATTAAAGAGCAGTACCACAGCAGAGAACGCCAGACTGATGCGCTCTCATGGGATGCAGAGTGGCCACATCCGGGAAACCGTGTAACAAACTCTAGACAGCCGGCAGTCCTTAAAGAGGGGACAAGAAAAAATGAACAGATAAACAGAAGGATGTGTGGATGGATAGAGACACATGTATATGCTTCTATGAACGTACATACATATAAGTTCATAATAGTGTGTTTATGTCTTTGTCCTCATTTATTCATGTGTATAGTACTAAAACTTTTCTAAGGTGAAAAAGAAAGATTTTTTTGCCAGAATATAGAAAAGGTAATAAACAGAGATTACCAAACATATCAATGCTGTAGAGATAAAGGAACTTTTAAAATATATATATAAGCATCCAAAGCCAAAGAAGTTACCTAACTACAAAGAAGCACAAATGATACAGGACACAGAATGGCCCTCTGTCAGCTAAATATCAGAATGGGCAACCATCTTCAGAATTTTGAGGACATAAGGATTGTGGCCTAATAAAAAGTTTAGTTTGCAAAAATAAACCCAATAAATTCCATATTATTTTATCAATTGTTTTCAGAGAAAAACTTTAAACAGAACTCCCCACACATATACTCACACATTAAATCAAGGCAATTACAAATACTCTTTTAAATAACTTTTACAGTAAAAAAGGATATTAAGACTGCAGGTGTAAATTAATTAAAAACTCTGTAGCAGCGCTGTCCAATGTATCTTTCTGCAGTGATGGAAATGATCTCTATCTACCCTATCCAATATATGAGGTTATGAGAATTTGAAACGTGGCTGGTGAGATTAAGTCACTGATTTTTAAAATTTATTTTACTCAATTTAAAATAGCCACATGGGGCTAACAGGACCATATTAGATAGTGCAGTTCAGTTAAATAATCAAGAGATAGTTAAACATCCACCACCAATGCTCTGCAGCCAAACACCACAAGGACCGTACCTGAAGTAAAACAAGTTGCACTTCTTACTCATTGCAGTGAGGGGAGAACTCACAGCATGGCAAACTGTAGGATATCGCTCATACACTGTTACTAGAAGGGAAAGACCGGGAGAAAATAATTGCAAACAGCATACCTGATAAACGACTTCTTCCAATTCTCAAAAACCAATAACAAATAAGCAAACAACTGTTCAAAATGCCCAAAATATATGAGCAGACTTTGCCATAAAACCTATCCATAAGGGAAACACTCACATGAAAAACATGAAAAGGTGCTCAACATCATTAGCCATTAAAACCTCAGTGTGACACCATATGTACCTATTAAAATATCTGCAATTTAAAAACCTGATCACATCAAGTATCGGTGAGGATGTGGAGGAACTGGAACTTTCATACACTGCTGGTGGGATTGTTATGTGGTGGAACCACTTTAAAGACCTGTGGGCAGTTTCTTTACAAAGTAAACCTACCATAAAACTCAGCCATTCTACTTCTAGATATTGACCTGAGAGAAATGAAGCCATAGGTCTATAGCATGACCTGTACTCGAATGTTTGCTGCAGCTGTTGGTAACTGCCTAAAGCTGGAAAGAATCCAAATGCCCATTAACAGTTAAAGAGATTAAAATATCAAGATGTAGCCATGCAATGGGATACTACTCAACAATAAAAAGGAATGAGCCATTAATACATGCAAGATCAAGTATGGAGTTCAAAATATTTACACTTATGGAAGAAGGCACACACACAGAGTACATGCTGTATGTTTCCATTGATACAAAGTTTTAGAAAATATAAACTAATCTATAGTGAAAGAAAGCAGATCAACTGCTATATGGGGATGCAGGGGATGAGGTAGGGAGATGTGGAATGTCAGATGCCAAAGGGACATAAGAAGGGTTTTGGGGTGATGGATACTGTATTAGTCAGCCAAAGGGGTGCTGATGCAAAATACCAGAAATCTGTTGGTCTTTACAAAGGTTATTTATTTGGGGTAGAAGCTTACAATTACCAGGCTGTAAAGCATAAGTTTCTTCCTTCACCAAAGTCTGTTGCCACGTGTTGGAGCAAGACAGCCACCAACGTTTGCCAGGGTTCAGGCTTCTTGGGTTCCTCTTCTCCTGGGGCTCCGTTTCTATCTGGGATCAGCTCCTCTGGTTCCTCCACAAGGTCAGCTGTAGACTATAAGGTTCTCTAGGCTTTGCCTCTCTCCACAAGGCCAGCTGTGAACTGTCAGGTGAATGGCTCGTCTCTTTTCCCGGGGCTTTCTCTCCTTCCTCATCAGAACTCCAACATCAAAACTCCAACCCTGTCCTTTGCCATGTCTTTTATCTTTGCTTCCCCACCTACCAAGAGGCAAGGCTCAATGCCCTACTGATGTGGCCCAGTCAACACCCTAATCATAACTTAATCAAGCCCAGATGAACAGACCAGTTTACAAGTATGATCCAATATCTATTTTTGGAATTCATAACTATATCAAACTGCCAAACTTCTACAGACACATTTTTATCAGTTGTGAGGGTTTCATGGGTTTGCACATATGCCAGAATTGTACCCCTCAAATATGTGCATTTATTGTACATAATTATAACTCAACAAAACTGCTAAATATTTTAAATGTTATTATTAAGCAAAATTTAAAAACAGCTGAGTAGACTAAATTAGAGTTAAAATAATTAATTTGTCAAATTTGACAAATTGAGCTTTGGAAATCATACTGCTTCTGTGGACAAAGCATATACACAGAAAACATGTTTCCCACAAGGAATGGCTTGGGCTCCATTTTTCATTGTTGCTCTGGCTTGTTTCCTATTGCATAAGGTTAAGTACAGAGTTCACATCCAGATCCCAAATATTTCTAAATATATTTGAACCTGAAAACATAAGAATTTATTAACTAAAAAACAAAGCACTAACATATCCCAATGTGTTTTCCAAATTTGATTATATTAGCTAAATGCTGAAATGAAATTTATCTTTAGCTTTTCTATATCTTCATTTCCCCCAAAGCAATTAATGCAAAGTGATAAAACAAAACAAAACCTTAAGGACAGGCACGACAAATGATTTTTCCTGCCACGGGACTTGTGCAGGTTTATTCCCTCTGACTAATATATTTTTCTCTGCTCTTTAGTTCCCACTCAAATGTCACTTCTCAGAAAATTCTTCCTGACCTCAAGCCCAAGTCCATTTTTTTGTAAGGTACTTTCCTAGCAACATCTATTTCCCTTCATGACACTCATGTCTGTTTTATTTGTGAGTATGCATGTTTGACTGATGTCTGTCAGGAATGAGAACACGTAGGTGCAGAGAAGTCCATGCAGGCTCTGCTTTTGCTCTCCATTCTTTCTCCAGCACCCTGCATAGTTCAGTAAATATTGCAGAATTCAGGAATAAACTAAAAGATGAAAATCCAAGGTCCTTATGAAGCATTATTAATGTTTGTTATAAATTCAGGAGAGAGCTTCAAAGTCAATAACTTCTTGTTTACTTAATTGGTATTATATTTTACAATAAATCAAAATATACACAATTATACAACAAATGGGATATAATACTACATCCATAAATTTCAATAAAATTGAGTTTTAGCATTGCTATTAGTGATGATGTTTATTTGTTGTTTCTTTAGTACAGTTTTGGTCAACTAGGACAGCTAAAACTTTCTGCACAGACATGGCAGTCCAAACATAGAGCTAACCAAACAAGCAAGCAAAAGATGCTAGTCCAGTTCTACAACTTTGTTTCAACATTGAAGCATATGTATGTGTAAAATATAAAGGAGTACAGTATTAATAAGTATTATAACGTCTTCAGTTGAATAACTCTTACCACAACCCACGTAACTGTGAGGCAATGCACATTTCCGCTTCTGTAAATAACAGTGAGTAAAAAGGATGGAACATTTGATACACATCTTAACATAGAGAATATATCTGGATTTCTTATATTTCGGATAGAAGTGTTTGGGGCAATTCTCTGATAAAGTGGGTGTTAATAAAGTGCATATTTGGAAACAGGATCTTTGAAGGTGTGATTAGTTAAAGTGAGGCCAAATTGGATCTGAGTGGGCCCTGATCCGATACAGCTGGTGTCCTAGAGGGAGAGGAAAAGTGAACAGAGACGGCCCACGAAGTCAGCCACGTGCTGGAGGCAGCAGTGGCGCTGGGCCACTTGCCGGGCGTTTCGTGGCTTGTCGCATCTGCCACAGCCTGCAGATGCCAGGGGAGCGTGGCCCTGCGGACATGGTTTGCACTTCCAGCTTCTAGAACTGTGTACCAATGTACTTCTGTTCTTTAAACCACCCAGTCTGTGATGCTTTGTGACGGCAACCTGGGAAACTAAGATGGTGACCTATTTAAAACTCATATTAAATTTGGTGAGAATTGTATGTTAAATAATGAGGAAAAGTGTGCATCGGCCTAATCTTAGGGCAGCGATGGCTGTGGCTGTAAATGGCATTGAGAGCTTTGCTCATAGCATAGGGGATCCCGTTCGTCTTCTCACAACATATCAGGGAAGAGAAAAGGAGATCAGCAAACTAATATTTTGTGAAAGATTATTATGTAAAGACACTTTATTTAAAATATATCATTAATCTTTAGAGTACTCTGTGAATTAGATATTAACTCCAATTTATAAATGAAGACAAACTCAGGAAGAGTAAATAAATTTTAATTATATAATGTAATCAACAAATAACAAGACTAGACCCCACTCTGTAGTAAAAAGATGAGCCCTGTCCAATGAACCACATTGTCTCAAACAAATTCACTCATTTTTTCTTAACTGATATAATATTCAGATAAGAATGGTAATCGAGAATAATCAATGTTTTTTATCTCCCCCAAAATGGGGCAACTTTTTCTCTACCCCAAATAAATGGAAGAAAATATGTCATTGGAGATTTTGAGGCTAGCAAGAGGGTGGCAGAATATATTTTATATATTTTATTAAAGCACACAATAAAAAAATAAAACATTGAGAGAGAACAGTCTTCACCACTCTCAGGACTGTCTGCAGAGTTGCCGTATGCTATGGTTTTGCTGTTTGGTGCTTCTGTCCTTGAGAGATGAGCATCTGGCTTTCATAAACTGCCTTCCATCTTCCTTCTCCTCCTCTCCCCCAACCTGATCCATGATAATTTTTGCTGACCTTTTGTGGCTTTTAGTTACTTAACCCTCTAAGGTTTTTCCAACTAATTTTTCCCATGCCTTGTCTCCCCACTGTGTAAAATAAAGGTAGCATCAATTACCACATCATTACAGCACCTCCCACCCCAACCTTTGCCCCCTCACAACTTTATTTTTCACTGTCATTCATAACATTTATATTCTACTCCATACCAATATAATATACCATGAAATAAATGACTACATATTCAGTCATTTGTCTATGAAATGCCTGATTTTTAAAAAAAATAAAAATCACATTATTACTAAGGGGACATTTATCATCTTTGAGCCAATTAGTGAGCTAAGATTACACTTTTTTTTAGGAGTCCAATGTTACTTCTACTGGGCCCCACAAAGAAATATGTTCATAGGAAGAAGGTGAACAATATTATCATCTTACAGTCCATAAATTCCTCCAAATGACACCACATTTAACTTTGCGTCCCACAGAAGAAGGAGGAACCATTTAAGTGGAGATGAGGGACGACATGCTGGACATACGGAGTCAAGTGAATGAAGCAAGGCGTGGAGGGTGACGGCTTATTTGACTACAGCTTTCAATTCACAAAGCAGAGGGGTGGGGGGACATGCCTGGCACTACAGGATGGAGCAAAATTTAAGCCCAGGTAGAGAGGTTTGAACCTCTTAAAACTAGACATGGGGAAGATATTGGGTCATGGAATTCTGCATAAATAAGGATTGTTTGCAAGATAGCAAGACATAGGAATGTATGGCTTAAAATTCCAAATGGCTGGTATCATGTAACAGGCAAGCCATTTCATAATAATAATTGGATGTTCAAGGAAGAGAATAATGTAGGCGATATTACAACAGTGACACATCATAAATTGGCTACAATAAATCATGAAAAAGATACTATAGTCAATGTGGCCAATTAAAAATGGTTCATTTCATTTTACCATTCATTGATATTCAACAAGCATTGACTGTAATAGAGCTTAGCTGTCAAGGATCTCACATTCTAATGGGAAACGTGTATACTAGTAAATTTAGACTAATATAACACACAATAACAGAGGTACGCAGAAGGTACAGAAAACATACACTGAGAGTTCAGGGGAGGTCATGTAGAAGAGCTTGTACCCAAGACTGAATTTGATGTGTAAAGACAAGTTTGTCAATCTGGCTATGAAAAGAGGGTGCTCTAGAAAAAAGAAAAAGTATGTGCAAAAGCAGATTCAAGAAAAATTAAGAGTGTGTTTAAATATCTACATGCAACAGCCAAGGAGTGGAGAGAGTAACATGAGATTATGCTAGGCATCGAATTTGTTAGCCTCTAAAATGGCCTCAATTCTCCCCCTTCCTGGTTTTAATGTCTTTGTGTAAACCCTCCTCTTTATTGTGGTCAGACTCAGGGTCTCTCTTTTAGCAAATAGAGTATGACAAAAGTAATACGATAGCATTTCTGAGATTAAAATATGAAACACTATGACTTCCATTTTGCTTGCCCTTTCTCACTCTACCTTATCCCTATAAAGATGCCCAAGTAGCAAGAAACCAATTTATCTGGCCAACAGCCAGTAAGGAACTGAGGTCTGCTGACGCCTCATGAAAGATCTCCCATCAAGCCTTACAATGCTTGCAGCTTGACAACTTGACTGCAGGACCCTGAGCCTCAATTGCCCAATTTAGCCATGTGTGGATTCTTGTAGCAGAAACTATGAGATAATATGTGTTTGTTATTTTTATCGGTTAAATTCTGGTCTAATTTGTTATGCAGCAATTGATAGCTATTACAGTTCGACAGGGGCAGATGATAGAGAGCCCCTACAGATCACACCAAGACATTGGAAGTTAACTCATAAGCAGTGGGCTCTCATAAAGGATTTCAGAAGGAGTGGCTGCATGAATAAATTCACACTTAGCAAAAGTGACTTAAATGTTAATGATTAGTTGTAGAAATATGGACTTAAAGGTAGGAATATCCGATATAAGTTGAATGAGAGAAGGCTTGATCTCCATCAACAGCAGTGAAGGTGGGCAGGTGGAGATGGAGCTCAGAAACAAGGAGACTGTGAAGCAGCAGGACTCTGTGGCAGTCAATTCAGGGAAGGGAAGTGAGGAGGTGGCGTCTGCCATGACGCCATGAATTTCAGTTTAAATGAGTAGCTGGAAACCAAGGAGGACAAGAAAGTTTGGACGAGGTAGGGAAGGAAAGAGACAGAAGCATGAGCTCCATTTTAGACATTTCAGACATTCAAAGTGCTTATGGAATAATGACTGAATGAAATAATCTAGGGATAGAGCAAGCAAAGAATCAAAAGAGAGGCCAGCCATGCAGTGGCTGCCACCATCTATAGAGCAGAAAGAAGACAAGAATCAAGGAAGAGAGAAGAGAATGGAGTGTCAGAAAAGTACAAAGGGAGCTAAAGGGTCCCATATCACAGAAACCAAGGAGGAAAGAGAGCTGCAGAAGGTGGAGGGAAAGTAGCAAATGCAGCAATAAAAATAGCTGTTTGATGCCTGGCAAGCAGATTTAGAGAGCTGCAAGCATCTGGCTACAAGAGCTATAGCATCTGGTGGGCATATTTCCACAACTAGCTTAGATACATTGAAAAGACTGCAATTCTGTGTTCCTTGTACAGAGCCTGTATTTTGGGGGTCCATTAACTGTTATTCCTTTTTATATCCCAAGATACATGAGCTATATAAGAACTACCAGAGGTCCATGTGCCATAGGTATATAAGCTATATTCTAAATGTTTCATGATTCATATCAGTAATAGAAAATAAAAATCAGCCCCAAAATGGCTTATGATTGAATGTTGTAAATGAAATCTGATGTTAGTTCCTCTCTTAAAACCGAGAGGAGAGGTATTAGCATCACTCTAGGAAAACTAGGACATGAAATTGTTATGAACTCTCTAGTAATGAATAACATTTAGAAGAAAGAAAAAATACACCAAGGTGTATTTTCTTAATTCCTCCATCAGAAAATTTTCCCTCTGTCACTCGTTTAATTTATTCATCAATTATAACCTCTTTCTAATTATTAGAGAAACTAAATTAGAGTATCATTATTTCCTACTAGACCACGAATCAATACAAGAATTTCATTTTCTAAAAATAACTTTGCTTTGCAAAGCAGACTAATTTCCCCCTCCCATTAAGTAATATTAAAATTGTGTGCTCTTTAAGGCCTTTCAAATCACCTCTATTGTTTGTTTTGTCCTCTTAGTTTTGTGAAATGCTAGAGCAGAAGAAACGTTTACTTAATACGTACAGAGATTCTGTTTGGCATCAAGAAAAGGCCTTGGTAATGGATGGCGGTGATGATAGCACAACATTGTGAATGAATTAATACCACCGAAGTGTACACTTGAAAATAGCTAAAATGGGAAATTTTGTGTTACATATGTTACCACCATTTTAAAAAATCAGTCAATATTCTGGAGATTTGCTATATTGTAAAAATAGAAAATAAATAACCAAATGATTGGAAAAACAAGTTTAACATTGTATTCTTGTAACCCAAGTAACTTTGCTGTGCTTCCCTGGAGGAGGGAAGTTGAGCTGACAGATGTTAGAGCCGATGGCCCTTAAGGCAGCAGCAGCCCTGGGGCAACTGCTCCTTGGTATTTGGTGCACCCATTGGGAAGTTAGATACTTTCTGCCTCCATTTATCCAAATGGGTAGAGAGAGCATCAGAGCCCCAGAATCCACGAGTGGCTGAGTTGCCAAGTCCTGAGGCTTGTGCTCTAAGTTGTGCCGTGTTCACCGGGTTCATCCTTAATCCTGACACTCAGCTTTCCGGCATGATAGAAGCGTATGATCACTGTGTTTCCCTTTCATCTGAAGGGAAGATCTTTTACTTCTGCAAAGCCAGATGGATCCAAGTCTAATTTTGAGTAAAGCCCTGTGAGTGAACAGTCCTAAAGTGAGAATTAGAAACACATGCTCATTCCTGAACAGTTTACAAAAGGAGGAAAGTGAAGGAGTCAACTGGCAAAGTTCATTTCTAAGTCATTATTCCCTTGCTTCGTTTGGGTGAAAGCTATACAGACTTTCATTCATATTTATTAAATAAAAGCGATGCAATGAAGGACAGAGGATCATTTGCAAAGCACCTTCATGTTTAAATCCCCCACCTGCTGTTGTTTCCAGCTCTACCATTCAGCTATGGAAGTTCTTCATCCCAGAAACTTGAAAATCAGTGAGCTGGAGACTCACTGGACAGCTAGGGCCTCCCTAAGCTGAGGTCTTTGCTTACCTCTTTAAGAGACTTTTGTTTTGTTTTGCTTTAATATTTTCTGATATTTTGGTAAAATTTGATTTCCTCTGAGCACATTTGATTTATATTTTGTATTTGTTTTAATTTTAAATCCACATAGAATATTATCTTTTTAAAAATAAATATTAGTAAAGCACACCCCAAAAAAATAAAGCACAAACAAAAACAAACCTTTGAGTTATCACTTGTAAATGTAGCAAGATAGCCCACTCAGTCAAATTGGGGTTAGACAGTGTGCTCCTTCTAATTCCTTTTTCTTACTTTTTATTTTCTTTACCAAAGAGGCAATGATCAATTCACTTAAAAATAATAGTAAGCCACTTAAAAATACATGAAAATGTGGAACCTACTATTTCTGATCAGAGAACACTTCTGCTTAGCCTTGTCCCAAAAGTTACAGTAAACTGTAGATTTTTCAGAAGTTTTAACAACAAATGTCCAATGATTAAATAATATCATTAAGAACAACAAGTAGAAAGTATGTTTAGATGCCACAAGTGCAGGAGAAGGCTGCACATTTGAAGGCTTGAAGAAAATGGAGAAGGTTTCAATCTTCATTTTGGAGAACAGAAGAGAACATTTACTAGGAAATACGGAAGGATGGCTGCTCAGGTTTGAGGACCCATTTGAAGTCTGCCAATGTCCATCTGTCCTGGATATTTACTGTTCTCATAGCATTTGGCAAACTGAGTACAACAACAAAGATTCAATTTGAATCAATCAGGGGTTAGTTTTAGAAAAAGACGTTGGATAGAGGGTTAGAATATAAGCAAGAGGGTGGTTGATGTAAAGAAACCATGCTTTGTGGAAGGGAGTGAATTCAACTGAAGTTAGAGGGTTCACGGTCTCAGGGATATTAAACAGATGTAGAGTACTAAGACACATGAAAGGTGGAAAGTTCTAGTAAGAATAGGATCTTGACATCATTTTGGAGGACATGATGAGCTTAGGGTTGTTGCAGTCAGGGAAGCTCCAGTAACCTGAGGAGAAGCTCGATGGAGACAAGGAAGCCGAAAGCCTGAGGTGAGGATGGCCATCCGAACTCTGACATCTGAGACTAAAGGTGGAGAAGTAGTGTGTAATAGGGGGCCAAAGTCTTCAATTCGGACTGAAAATGACAAGGATGAGAAAGGCAGTGAATGAGCATGACATTCCACGCCCTAATCCCCAGGA
This sequence comes from Cabassous unicinctus, assembly GCA_029593785.1. Taxonomy (NCBI): domain Eukaryota; kingdom Metazoa; phylum Chordata; class Mammalia; order Cingulata; family Chlamyphoridae; genus Cabassous; species Cabassous unicinctus. The sequence continues at coordinate 23,687 of JAQZBX010014531.1, forward strand.
CTCTGAATGTGTTGCCTTCCATGACAAAAGGACTCATTGATGAAGGTTGCAAGTCAGTTGACTTTAAGGTAGGGAGAGTATCCCGATGATCTGGGTGGACTCAAGGAATCACATGGGTCCTAAAAGCAGAAGAGGAAAGCAGAAGGGGAAGACTGAGGGCTTCAGGTCACCAGGGGGACAGAACATGTTGACTTTGGTGAAGGAGGGGCACATGCCAAGGAATACAGAAGCTTTTAGGAGCTCGTGGTGACCCTGGCTGACAAGGACATGGGTACCTCAGAACTACATCATCCAGAAGCTGCTCTCAAGAGCCCGAATGATCCTGGAAACACAGTCTCCCAAGACCTCCTGGGACACCTTGATTTTGGCCTTCTGAGACCCTAAGCAGAGAACCCCGTGGAGCCCCCAGGCTTCTACCCTAAAGAACTGTGAGGACACGGGTGTTGTTTTACACTACTAAATCTGTGGTAATTTGCTATGTCCATGATAGAAAACTAATACATACCCTGACGTCGTAATCAGTACAGGGGCAGGGCAGGGCATTTTATAAAATGGTGGAATGTTGATAATCTGAATCAAGCCTGTGCACCGAAAAGGACAGTGCCATTCAGGAACAGGGGACATAGAATAACAAGATTGGAGAGAGACGTAAGGAATTTAATATCCTACAGAGAAAAGAGGTTTTTAGATAAGGCCAGCATTGGAGGGGAATGTCAGGAAAAGAAGGAAAGACGCTGATGGCCAGGTAGGGAGACGCAGGGCTGAAGTGGCAGTGGCACAGGTTTAGACTCAAGTAGGAGGGACAGCCATCTTCTCCTCATTACGTAGGAGGGCAGTGATGGCCAGCACCCCTCCTGAGCAGGAGGTGGCAGAAAAGACTTTATGAACTATGGGTGGGACCAAGGACAGGAAAAACAATGGTTTTATGCTAGTTGAGGATGGGAAAACCAAAAGGGGATGCAAACGTGATGTAAGGATTTTCACATAAGAAATTTCATGTAAAGATACAACAGTGGAGCAGGAGATTACTGTATCCTTGGTCCAAAGACCATCTGAACCGCAGTCAGAAGCTCTGCATAGCTTCTTTCTTATTCATTGTTGCCTCCTTTGTGTGCTCTGTTTCACTCGTCAGGCTTTTGCATTAGCCACCTTAACTACCTTTCTGAGGTATTCAAGACACGTATAAATGTCTGAGCAATTTTCAATTAAATTACAATTCATATTTATTTAAAAATGTAAGTCAAACCTTGGTTTGGTCAAGCAAATTTACACTGCCAAATATGGACACAAAATTATTTTATGTAAGTGAAATAGCCCCGACATTTTGAGAAGAGAAAGGTATATAACAATGTATCTTAAATAGTTGTGTCACAAAATAGAGTACTTTGAAAACTGTTTTGTGATAGATGTTTGTGTGTCAAGGGAAAAGTGCTAACATTTAGGAAAGAAAAGAACATTTGCCTCTGTGGCTCATGTTTGGCTATTGGAATCCACTTTAGATATTTTACTGGCTCATAAAACAATGCTACTGACTGAATTTAGTGTTGTGAAAAATTGTTTAGTGAGATTTATGGCTCCTTTTGTAAGAGGCAGTTCAGTTTTAGAAGTATTGTCATTTTTATGACATTGAGCTTTCTTGTTGAGGGAGAAGTGCTTTATTGGTTACGAGTTTTGCGTATGGTAATAAACACACACTCTACTCCAGTTCACACCTTCTTTTAATTTCTTTTATTTTCAAGCTGAAACATAGAAATGGCATGTTGGCTTAATGCTTTATCTTCTTTTCCTTCTTCAAAAGGGTGGTTTGGGGAAAAGATCAAGTTTAACATGTGTATATAAATTACATTAATGATCATATTTTATTGTAATTCCATTTCTGCAGGGCCTTATTAAAATGTTTCTGATAAAGAAAATTTAGCATGTGCTATTTTCAATGTCTGCAGTCAAGTACATTTTCATTTTCTCATACTATGAGTGCACTTGGATGGTCATTGGTCGTTACTGCTGCTGAACAGAGATGCCTGCCCCAAAATTTTAAGAAACTTTAGAAACACAGATCTCTTTTGTCCCACCATAGTCTTTGACTTATTGCCTCTATAAGGCAAGAGATAATAAGAAATATACAGCAGACAAAAACAAAATACATCTCTGTCAATTTGATATAAAGTTCATAGTTGTCAAATTCCAGGAATCCTGTTTTATTCTGGATTAGCCTGTAAAAAAAAGTTTTCCACATTTATTACACTACAGGTAAGTGCACAAATGTGCTTGGCAAACTACTGTTTTCTAATTCAGAACCTCTCCAAATAACCCTAAGTCTATGAAGCAAGCTTAGATTTGGCAACTAAAGGCAGCACAGATTTTGAATGTCATTTGCACTGCGCAGTTGAATCATTACACATGCTTCTGGCCAGGTGGAATCATCCACATACTTTCTTCTTTTGGCTCTTTGTGCCTTTTCCTTTTGGGTTACAGCTGTGCAGGAATCCTCTAGTCAACCTTTAATCTGTGTATAAAGAACTTTCAGAAATGGTAGAATGACTGTTGATTGAGGAAAAACAATTGTGCTGAATATATTTGCCAACATTTCAGAATATTTCTACAGAAATTTGTAACTGAGTTTGTACATATTTTTAATGTATCTCTTCCAATACTGTTCTGATCAAATAGTTCTTTTGAGCAATTCCTACTCCCTCAGGATAATATTAAACGCTCCAGAGGTATTGTGTTATTAAGGCACAGCCCATTCCTTTGAAGAGATCCTAAGCTAAGATTAAAACACATGGGAAATAAGTTCTAAATTGTGTCATACCTTTATCAGAGCTAGCAAATTTAGGAGAAACAAGAAGATGACAGCTGGAGAAGTCAGGAAAACCCGTAGAGATTCAAGAAGTTCCAGCATAGGTGCAAATTCTACCAGGTCAGAGAGTCTGGGTCATACCTCAGGCTATAGAACTTACAAGATAAGGAACCTTAGCAAGTTATTTAAAATTGCTAAATTGTAGGGTTTTTTAATCTCCAAAACTGGAAAAGTAAAAGTTACCAACTCACAGTTTTTTATTTTTATTTTTAATTTTCCTGTATAAGAGAAGTTGTGCATTTACAGAACAATCATACATAAAATACAGCATTCCCATATACCACCCTATTACTAACCCCATGCATTGGTGTGGAACATTTGTTACAATTTATGGAAGCACAGTTTTATAATTTTACTATTAGCTATCACCTCTGGTTTAACTTAGGATTCACTGTATGGTACAATTCCATGGATTTTTACAAAATTTATTCTGTTACCATAAATACAAGCAAACATTTCCCCCTTTAACCACATTGAGATATATATTTCAGTGCTATTAATTATATTCACAATGCTGTGCTACCTTCACCACTATTATCAAAACATTTCCATCATTCCAAATAGGAACCCTGTGCATTTTAAGCCTTAACTTCCCATTCCCTATCCCCATCTCATTCCCTGGGAACATAGATTCTAGATTCTGACTCTATGCGTTTGCTTAGTCTAATTATTTCATAATCAGTGGGATCATACAACATTTGGACTTTTGTGTTTGGCAAACTTCACTCAACATGATGTCATCAAGGTTCAAGGATGTTGTCACGTGTAACAGAACTTCATTTCTTTTTATGGTTAGATAATATTCCATTGCATGTATATACCACATTTTGTTTATCCACTCATTGGTTGATGGACAGTTGGGTTGCTTCCATCTTTTGGCAATTGTGAATAATGCTGCTATGAACGTTGTTATGCAAATATCTGAGCCCCTATTTTCAATTATTTTGGGTATATACATAGAAGCGGGATTGCCAGGTCACATGGTAATTCTATACTTAACCAGCTGAGGAACCACTAAACTACCCTTCACAGTGGCTGCACCCTTTTACATTGCCATCAGCAATGAGTGTTTTTTCCACATCCTTTCCAAAACATAATTTTCTATTTTTAAAAATAGGAGCCATTCTAATGGGTGTGAAACAGTATCTTATTGAGTTTTGATTTGCATTTTTCTGATGGCTGAAGATGTTGAGCAACTTTTCATGTGCTTTCTGGCCATTTTTATATCTTCTTTGGAGAGATGTTTATTCAAGCCTTTTGCCCATTTTAAAAATTGGGTTGTTTGTCTTTCTGGTGTTAAGTCAAAGGAATCCTTATATATTATGGATGTTAAATTTTTATTGGATATGTGGTTTCCAAATATTGGCTCCCATTGTGTGTATGTGGTCATTACATGTTCATGATAAAGTCTTTTGAGATTCAAAAGTTTTTAATTTTGACGAGGTCACACATCTATTTTTCCTTTCGTTGTTTATGATTTGGGTGTAAAGTCTAAAAAACCATTGCCTACTACAAGGTCCTGAAGATGCTTCCCTACATTTCTTCCAGGAATTTGATAGTTCTGGCTCTTATATTTAGGTCTTTGATCCATTTTGATTCCTATATAAGGTGTGAGGCAAGGGTCATAAGTTTTGATAAAGTTAAATGAGATCATAATAGTAATTAGTAATTTTAAAACATTCATTCTGCACCAGTCACTCTTCGAAATGCTCTACATATATTAATTCATTTAACTCCCAGTTACCCTAAGAGGTAAAATTATCATTTACCCCATTTTACAACTGAGAAAATGGAGACACAGAAAAGATAAATACCTGTCTAAGGTCACATCAATTATTGGAGAAGCTGAGATTCTGACTTCAGAGCTCATGACTTAAATGTTATATTATATTGCTCAATAAATTTATTGGTTATCACTGTTATAGATAAAGAGGATGAGACCTTGAAGTATTATTAAGATATAAAGAGGCAGAAGCAAGATACATGGTAGTGCTTTAAAATGTGTATCTGCACAGTCAGTCTAAAATCTGATGTGTTTTAAATGCATATAATTGCAACCATATCTTAATTTTTTCATATATTAGTCATTTCTCTTACAAATCTCTGGCCACATAAATGATACCTTGGGAAACTAGGGTATAGATGATATCCATCTTACCTTGTTCAACCCCCAAAAAATTAACCACACTGATAACCCATTTCAAAGTATAAGGCAATTTAATTGTTTTACTTCTTCATTTTGAATTCATAGGTGTATGGCAGGTATCCTACCAAAGAAACTTATTAGTGAAGCTTAAATTTAGCAATGTTACTCCCAATAAAGTAATATTTTATTGAATCATTACAGGAGTACAGAATGAAATGCAATGTCATGACTGATAAATAATAAAGAGCATACCTATACATGAGTTGAATTACCTCTTGGAGACCTGTTAATTATTCATAATCACTTCTCACCATAATACATGAGGAAACAGACTAGAAACTGTAATATTCTCTTTAATGGTTATCTGTGTTATCCTAAACAAATTACTTAGTTGCTCCATTTTAAATGTAAGATATAAAAGGAGATACTATTCTACTGCCTTTATGTTTTCAGTGGTTTTCTGCCTAGCAGGTTAGCAGGTTTTTTGTTTTTTTGTTTTATTTCAAGAGAGGGGAAAATGATTACGTCAATCATGTAAATCTGTTTACTTAAGTGAGAACTATTACGTTTACTCATTATTATTTACTCTAGGAATTGAGTAATATAACAGAGAAAATGTTAATTTGTATTTAATTTCCACATCACAGACTATTTAAAGATATCACAGTTACTGAAGGATCAACTGATTTTTAATATAAATCATAAAAACTAAACTTTTCATAAATGCAGATACCACACTAAAAAAGTTTGATCCTGCTCTTAACACTAAAAATCATTCTCATTAGAACCTGGCATTTTTTAGACGCTAACTAAAGCTCTGAAGGAGAGTCAGAGCTATGGGAAACATCATCATTTTAGAATTTCTATCTTAAGCGATTTAATCTTAGTAATAGGCAGAAACCACTTTGGCATGTTGTTAGCAGAGACGACGCTTTTGCTCAGTTTCTACGGCAGCACACAGGCATCGGGAAGCCCCTGATTGAATCCTGTGGAGCGCTGGCACACCCTGTGTCTCCAGCCACAGAGCTGTGTGACTCAGAATCCCGTCCCTGAGTCAGGCATCAACTGATTTTAAAACACACGGACAGCACAAAGTCTAAAGCCATTTACCCAGACCCAGTGAGCAACCCCAGGAGCGAGGTCACCTGAATGTGAAGCGGGGAAGAGGGCCGGCCCTTCCGCTCAAACCACTGAACTGTGATTGCTCGTTACTAGCTGTATATACGGTAGACAGGAAAACCACCTCTCAAAGGAAGTAGATGATAAAACAATCTACTGGTAATTTCGGAAAAGCACTTCACTTCCCAAACCGTCCATTACCGTTCGTGACATGAGCTCTGAGTGACGTCAGCAGGAGGAGGCGCTCTAAGGGACATGATTATGAATGACAGCCTCAGCGATGACAGCTACCGTACAGCGCAACACGTGCTGGCTGCTGGGTACCAGCCCCTGCGCTACAAACTCTATTGCCACTCTGAGGGGACTTTTTTTCTTGGCGTCTTGCTAGAACTCATACCTTCTGCTTCCGCCTGGGATCTGTTTTCATCCCTTCCAACGACACCACCCCATCTCTGAAGGAAACTAAATGGGGACTTATGGTTTGGAAGCAAAAACCCAGACAGAAACCTCAATTGCTGGTTTTTTGATTACACAAATTAAGCAATAGGAGCATCTACTTTTGAGTTTTGATTTTTGAGCATTTTTTTGTACAGATGAAAAAATGTCAAGACAAATCATATATGAGCTTAGTTTGGTTTGTCAGTTTCTTACAAACCTGTGCCTGACAGAGAGTGAAAAATAATTGTTTAAACCTCCTACCTTGCAAACAGTTTGCAATAGTGGTAAGTCTGAACTATTACTATTCTATATATTTTAGTAATGATCCTGGCAGTGTGTTTTATATGGTGCTGGGCAAGTTTCTTTAAAAACATTTTAGAAATTAAGTAGTCTATAATTCACAGGTAATTGAAAATCATAAAAATTAGGATTGTTGTGCCACATTTTTAGTAATAAAAATTTACTACTCCTTCGTGTACCTAATTTTAAACACAAGCTATTGAGAGTTTACTGTATCAAGTAAGACCATTTAATTACTCTGCTACCATTTTGCTTCATGTGTAAAGTGTTTCATTTATATTACATATTAAACCAAGCAAAATCTATGGCATTTTAAGTTTTTTTTTTTTCATCTGAAAGTGCAAATCCTTGGAAAAGCTCATCAATCAGTGTGTAACCTGCATTTTACCTTTCTTCTGCATTTGCAGGTACATATGCAATGATCTGCAGAGGTGTAAATAAATCCTCAACTATTGTGAAGAAAAATATTTCTCTCAGGGCATCAATCTGGATGTGATGGGGAAGAAAAAGTCACAAGTGTTAACAGACATAAATGAGTTTATGTACAATTTTGAGCTTGCACAAATGTGGGAGCAGCCAAGGAGAAAGTCTTAAGATCAGAAAATCATTCTCTACCTGCTGCAGAGTGCTGCATTCTATCAGGTGGAAAAGCCAGAAGGTGCAGGGTAGTTTGGGAGGCACATGCCCCAATAGGCTGCAAAGTAACAGCTCACGGAGAGGTCCCTGGCTCCACCTTACCAGGACATGGATGCTCATGGGGAAGTCTGCCCAGCAGCCGGGTGCGGGGAAGCTTCTGCATTTGTGGAAACAGCCTCCACTGCCGAAGCCCCTGCAGCTGAGGGTCACCATACTTGCCAGCCATGACCTCTGAAAATAAATGCTAATGCCCTCTAAATTCCATGTCAACCATCTCCTTCACAAATCCTAAACAGGAACTGTAGAGAGACCGGGATTCAGGAAGTTGTTTCTGGACTTGGAAGGGGCTGGAGCTGGTGGCACTCCGCTGGCAAAAAACAGTCTAGATGCTGCATTAACTGTATATGAGGAGCTGGCTAAAATTTGGAACTTCACTGCTGATTTCTTTTCTAAGGTGGGCAACCATGACTAATTTTAGAACAAGTTTAATAAAATGATAATGATAATTTATGCCTTAGCAATTTTATTCAAATTGCCAATTTAGCTTGGTTTTCATGTTAAAAATTACTTATCAGAAGACAATTAATCTCAGACTTGAATTTAATTTAAACTACAAAAAATATTTATTTTCCAAATTTAACGTTACCTCAGCTAATTAAAAAATATTCTTACTCTTTATAAGCGTGCAATGTTGCAAGTGAATTTAAGTATTAAAACAAATGAATACAGAATTGCATCACATTGGTACAAGGGAGCAAAAAGTGTCAACCTGGAGCTCATTTTAAAATGCCTGGGCTTTAAGGGATTTATTTTGAATTGATTCTTAATTTGTTTTCAGCCACCACATTGACTCCCCAACTCTGGATAGTCAGCTAGAACCTGAATCCTGAAGCTTCCCTCAAGAACTGCCAAGGACAACCACGCAGGTGCCCTAATTTGGCCTTGACAAAGTTTCCTCTCATGTAAGTCAAAATACTTCAGACCACCAACACCCTGGGAGAAAATACAGACCATCTGTTTCGAAATACGGTTGTTCAATTCTGCAGCAGTTCTGAGGGGTGACTGCGTAGCTTTTATCCATGACTTTGGTTTTGCTACCGTTTGCCCAAATAAAAGAGCAAGATATCATTCATAGTACACATTCGTCCAGTTAAAAAGTTTCCAACGTGGCATCTTTGGCAGAAGATAAAAACAACATAAGCACCAGATCTAGACTTCAATCAAATATGAAAGATCAATTATTTAATGGGCAAATGAATCATGATTTTATTGTAGTTAATCCTTAATATTTAAATTGAATTCCTAATCCAATGTATCTATACATTCATAAGGGATGATTGTTCATTGCAATTTATAGCCATCTTCTAAAGGAGATGGTGTAAAGTCACTTACTAATTCAATCTTGTTATCAGTAAGATCAAGTAGAAACATCTCAAAAAGTAAAGCAATATGATGGGGTAATGATTGTCATATATCTATCCCAAATTAAGCTTTCTGGAAAGGGGATGTTTTGGAGTTTAGAATTTCCAGGAAGCAACACATTTATAAAGGGAGAAAAACAGCCTAGGGTTTGATAACTATTATTTCCACCAGTTAGTCTATTTGTACCATAAATAAATTATAAGTAGTAGTTGTAAGAAAATGAGTTCAAAACATATATTTTTTATATATTAAATATATTTCTCCCCTTAGGTAAAGTAGTTAGCAAGGAAGTACACAATATTGATGGTTCTATTTTTCAGTTTTTGTTTTAAAAATATAACTGACAATTCCATTGGAATCTGGTCTGGACTTGTGATTTGCTTGGATCATTACAATGTGGTAGAAGATCCGGAACTTCCAAGGTCAGGCGTTAAGAGCACTGGATGCTTTCATACCTTCCTTCACAGAAACCACTGAACTTGCTGGAAGAAAGCCCAGCCCAGGACCCCACAGGATCAGAGGCTTTGTGAGAAAGCCTTTGGGTGACGGAACCTCCTGGTCGTTCCAGCTTTTACTAAACTTCCAAATTAATGGAACTGACTGAGTGACCCAACAGGCAACAACACAGTTCAGAACAGCCCAGCTGAGCCCTGCCTGAACCCCTGGATCACAGAATTGTAAGTAAATAACTAAGTAAATGTTTGAACACAGTATTTGCAGGGGTGATTTGTTACACAGCTATAGTTAAGAGAAACAGAAAATTTTACCTGAAATTCATGAGCTACTGAAAAACTTGAAAACATGACATTGACTTTGAAACCAGTGATGGGTGGTAGAGTGAAGGGTGGAGAGAAGGCTGCAGTGCAGGCTGGAAAATGGTGAAGAAACCTCCTTTGGAGAATTGAAAGAACAGTTAGTTGTGGCCATTGGGCTCTGGTTTCAGCTGCTTATTGTCAAGTGTAGAAAGAGCTCTCGTATTTGGAAGAAGAAGAAAAAAACTTCAATTTTCAAGCCGAATTTAGAAGAACCATTTGCAACCCAGGACTTGTTCTGTTGGAAAATAACACTTTCCCACTCTTAGCTTTCTAAGCAAACAAAATATTATCAAAGTATAAATAAATAAATAAATAAATAAGCCTCAAAGTAAAGATGAAATCCAGTATACTACCAGTAAAACATGATCTCAGGTAAAGATCAAATAGGCTGCATTAAACAAAAAGTTTTCTACTAATATTTAAATTTTTATCTTATAGTACTCTGACTCAAAGATCAAAGCAGAGAGAATTTTATCACAAAAAGAGTTGTGAATGGAGTTTTGTATCAAGAGTTCATTTGAGGTGAGCAGATGTAGCTCAACTGGTAAGCACCTGCTTCCCATGTACAAGGTTCTAGGTTTGTTCCCTGTGTACCTTCTAAAGCAAAAACAAAAAAATACAAACAAATGAAAAAACCAACTCTCATTGGGGAACAGACTGGGTAGCAGACATAGCTCAGTGGTTGAGCACCTGCTTCCCATGTACTAGGTCCTGTGTTCAATCCCCAGTACTTCCTAAAAAAAATAAATGAGTTCATTTGATACTTGGGAAGCCACAGAGTTTTTAAAGGAGTTGTATCAGCTTAGACTTTAATAAACAAAGTTGTTTTAAAATCAAAAGAGGGATCTGGTTTTGTGGTACATGGTTGTTTCTTAAACCTTATACTCAAAGCATGAACAACAAAAGAAAAAATAGATAACTGGAACCCCCTCAACATTAAACACATTTGCACCTCAAAAGACTTTGTCAAAAGGGTGAAAGGGCAGCCAAATCAATGGGAGAAAATATTTGGAAATCACACATCCAAAAACAGTGTAATATCCATGATATATAAAGAGATCATACAACTCTACAATTAAAAGACAAACTACCTGATTAAAAAATGGGCAAAAGACTTGAAAAGACAATTGTCCAAAGAAGAAATACAAATAGTGAAGAAACACATGAAAAGGTGTTCAGCATCACTAGCGATTAGGGAAATGTAAATCAAAGCTACAATGAGATATCATTTCATACCTATTAGACTGCCCAATATTCAAAAGTCAGAAAACTAAATATTGGAGAGGATGTAGAGAGATAGGAATGCTTAGTCAATGTTGGTGGGAATGTAGAGTGGTACAGCCACTGTACCAAACATGTGGAGGACTGTTTGTCAATTCCTAAGGAAGTTGAATACAGACTTTCCATGTGACCTGGCAATACCAATACTAGGTACATACCCAGAAGAACTGAAAGCAGGGACACGAACAGACATCTGCACACCGATGTTTATAGTGACATAATTCAGGATTGCTAAAAGTTGGAAACAACCCAGGTGTCTATCAACAGACGAATGGATAAACAAACTGGTTATACACATGACGGAATATTATGCAGCTGTAGGAAGAAATGAAGTCGTGAAGCATATTACAACATGGATGAAACTGGAGGACATAATTTTGAGTGAAGCAAGCCAGACACAAAAGGACAAATACTATATGATTGTGCTATTATGAACTAAATATATTGTGTTAAACTCATGGAGTTAATAATTAGAATATAGGTCCTCAGAAAATAGAATGAGGGCAGAGAATGGAAAGCTGAAGGTTAATCTGTGAAGAATTGCTAAGAAAAGGTTGTTTGTAAATCTTTTGTAAATCTTTGGAAATGAATGGAAATGTTGAGAGCACATCATGGTGTTTGTGACTAAACAACAATTTTATGGGTATGACAGTGGTTGAAAGGGAAAGTCTAAGGACATGCATATTACTAGAAGGAAGGCTAAAAATGTAACATTGAGCTATATAACACAGTGAAACCTCATTTGAAATACGAATATGGGTAATATTGCATATGTAAGACTGTTTTTACAAAATATAAACACAAATAAACTAGAGAGAAAGAAATCGAGTAGCAGCTATGTATGGCAGGAGGAGCATAGACAGATTGAGAAGTGATGAGTTTTTTTGTTTGTCTGTTCATCTTATTATTATTATTGGAATAATGAAAATGCTCTAATAATGATTGAAGTGATGAATGCACAACTATATAATTATACTGAATACCATTGATTGTATACTTTGTCTGGATTTATGCTTTATTAATATGTGTCAATAAAATTGATTTGTCTAAAAAAAAGAAAAAGAGCAAGACACAAAGGAGCACATACAATATGATAGCTTTTTTATAACGTTTGATAAAGGTAGAACTAAACTATAAATTTTTAGGGATGCTTATATCAGTGATAAATCTATAAAGCAAATAAATAATTGTCACAAAAAAAGAGGCATCTGGGAAAAAGCAGGCTGAGAAAGAAGCTAACTCAGCAGCAGACATGGCCATGTTTTATGGAAAAGAAAGGATAGTTGAGTGAGTGGAACCAAATTCCAGAGGGCAGAGCCAAGAACTTTGGAGAAATACACCTGAGAAGCAGAACTCTGCCCTAACCTAAGCATCATCCCTGCCTCTGCAATAGGGACTCTGACAATATGTGCCCAGTTCATTTCAGAATTGCTATGGACCGGTGATTGCTCTCTACCTCCTGTCCTCACTTTCTGATTGAGTGGATCTACTGCAGTCATCCTGTACCTTTCCCATCACTCTGTGCTAGCTGCACAGGTTGAGGATGAGACAGACAACTTAAACTTATTGAGAATAACTCTAAGTCAGGAGATTATCCACATCTTGAACTTCAATTTAAAGTCAAGGAAATAACAAGGTGAGACATTTAAGAAGGGGGTGGATGTGTTTTGCTTTTGTGAGAGATGCTGATTTTTACAGCAGTCATCAAGTCCTCCTGTATGCGCATATGCTCTGTTCCTGACATCCAGAGGTAGAGCCCATTTTCCCTTCCACTTCATCTGGTTTTGCTTGTGGCTTGCTTCAATCAATACAATAAGCTTAAGTTAGATCCACGCATTTCACAGCCCAGGACTTTCAGGACAAGCAGCTCTGCTCCCTGCCCCTTGAATCCTGGTCACCATGCTTTAAGGCAGTTCAGATGAGATTGCTGAGTGGTGAGAAGGCAGGTGGAGAGAGGTCTTGGACACTGCAAGGGCATCTAGATTGTTCTGAATCCAGATAAGCTCCCAGTGAACACAGCCAAGGGAATGATCTCAAGTACCCTTAGGAGGAGCAGAATAGTTACACAAGCTATGATAGTGATACAGTTTAAAAAATGGTTTAAGCCTCTACATTTTGAGCTAGCTTATTACAAAGCAATAAGTAACAGAAATATTCCCTCATCCTGTTTGGAATATTTTATTTTATGCCTGATTTAATGATTGGTTTGTGTGTTTTACCGGGGAATAGCTTTAAATTTTACTAAATGTATTTTGTATATATTGAGAATATCATATTATTTTTATGTACTGATATGATACAATAGATTGAAAGCCTTTCAAATATTAGATAATCCCCCTTTTCCTAAGGTAAATTCTACATCTTCAAAGCAAATTGTTCTTATAATATGCTATTGGATTCTAGCTGCTAGTTTCTACACAGGATTTTTCCATAAATGTTTCTAAGTGATATTATTCTTTAAAGGGATGTTTTGTCAAGTTTTGGTGTCAGGATTATGATACCTTCAGAAACTGTGAATGTTTCTTTTCCTAATCTCAATATTATATATCTTGGGAATTTTTTTTTTTTTAAGTTTCAGAGGATTTATTAATATACTATTTCAATCCTTGAATGCTTTAAATGCTTGAATGCTATATTTATTTAATACTTTATATCAATCGTTAGGTTTAATATATTGCTACCTTTAGAACTGATTTTGATCATTTATATTTATATTCAGTAATTATTTCTTGTAGAAGGGAATATTTATTTCTTATACATAGGAAAAATTATAGTGCTCATATCATTTTTCATTTTTATACACTTTTGTTCTTAACTGCTCATGAGCCTCAATGTTTGAATATATTTATTCATTTATCTGTTTATTAAATCAATGCATATTTGAGTAATTAGGATATAATTGGAAGGGAGGAAGTATCTGGTTTGGAATGGAAACAAGGGTAAAAATGTTGAACTTCAGAAAGAGGAAGAGATATGCAGTTCACAATGAAAATAATGAATTCATCACAAACAAGTATATAATAATCACAATTCAAATAATACACCATCAAATACAGGCATAAACTTTTTTCTGGAAGAATTTTACCCTTCTTTCAAACTCACATTTCTGGACATCGTAATAGATGATAATTCACAGTCCACTAAAGGGTACTTGTTTGTGATTTTGTTTACATCATTATTTAAGTTAGACTTATTTCTATAAGATCATTTCAGCATAAATAAGTTCAATCATGTCAGATATTATAGAAATAGCAAGATGAGATCAATAAATATAAAAATTAGTTGACTCAATAGATTGCATATGGTGATATCCAGAACTCAAGGGATTCATTCATCCAACACATATTTTCTGATCAATTTTTATGTCCATTGTCTTTTACATTAAAAAAAAATACAAAGATACTTCCAGCTTCAGCTCCAACATGACAATCTGAGAACCAACAACTTTTCTTGGACCCACCAGTGACTGATATCAAACCATGGAGAATCAGGAAAATAGAACGTGGAGTGAGCTCAGCTCATCTAGAGCAGAAGCCGCAGAGCCAGGAACTGGTAGGAACACTTCAGCGGTCACCTTTCCACCTTGATGGAGGCCGTGTGAATACTGTGGGTGAGACACTCTTGGTGCCTCCCATGCTTTTGTAGGTCTTCTTTCCAGCAAGCCCACCAGGAGCCTGCTCTCCACGGGAAAACCTATACCAGAGCCTCTTCTAAAGAATCATTACCCACCTCCAGCCCACCTACTCACCTTTCTCACCTAAGGGAAGGGGGAAAAGCACAAGTTAAGAAATAATTGTGAAGGTCATAGGCCAGGGACAAGGACATAGGCCCATGAAAATACTGAGATTTATCAAGTTTATAGAAGGTTTCACCTCCCCTGCACGTTGCATCACATCAATAGGGCTTCAGTAAAATAAGAGAGGATAACGGTTGCAAGAGCTT
>JAQZBX010014532.1:0-38517 GCA_029593785.1 Cabassous unicinctus
GCCACATTTGAGCAACAAGGAGGCTCTCAGGTGGTAACCCTTAGGCACCCCATAACAGTAGGCTAAGTTTCAATTAGAAGAGCAAATACTCAAAAGGCTAGTCCTCAATAACAAGAACCCATCAGTGGGCCATCCTCTTTTGCCAGACACTGCCTCTGCACTCTGGGGATGGTTGCTGCTCCCTTGGGGAATGTAGCAGTCAATATTAGTACTTGATTGTCAAAATAGGGTTTCTGCATTCCTTATGAAGTTAGTCTTCAAAGTAGGACTTTATGGAGAGAGTATGATTTTGGTTTTGTTTTTTACTAAATTCCTTAAAACATCAATAACCTCAACTGCCAGGCCTGTTGGGGTTAAATATTAAAACTCACCATAAGCCAGTGCTAAGGAGAACTCAGGGTCTATATCCTACAGGAAGTCCCAATGGGAAGAGGAAAGTCCAGACCTCGTGGTCCAGTATAGGCAGCAAAGGGAAGAGGGGCTGAGAGGCAGGTCCCAGCCATGTGTCCTGACTTCTACCCACCAGGCTGAAGCACAGAGGGTGCTGGTGGTGAGAGGCCGAGTGCTTGTGCCCACCCCTCATTTGGACCTCTAGGCAGAGAGGGCTGCACAGGGCAGCCTTACACCAGCATGGGGCAGCCACAGCAGAATGAATGGCCACGCACTGTGGATGGGCAATGAGAGCTTCCTGCAACTCTTATGTGACATGGAAGGATCCAGAAGTCCCTGTACGCCATGGGAATGCAGGGTCAGCTGGGTCGGGAGTGTGCCATGGAGGTAGCAATGGAGAAAGTTGGAAGATGTGATTGAGATTCAGCGGGGTCAGCAGTGGCCAGTCAAGGTGGGGCTGTTCCAGATGGGGAAATCTCTAGGCACCATCTAAGTCAAGCATGCAGACTACATGCACATGTGGCAGAATCAGCAGCAAGAGACAGCTGGGCATTCATGACCAGGTCAACGAGCAACATCACTGGGCCTCCAGATTCCTCCAAGCTCAGAATAAGTCTTGCATGAGCCCAGCCAGTCATACTGTACCACAGACGCCATCTGGGAGAAGCAAAGCCATAGGGAGTACATCTGAAAGGTCAAGCCTTTACTTTAGAAAGTGAATTACCCCAAAGAGACTATTGGATCCAGAAGAGACCAAGTTAACCTGGATTGCCAGTTTAAGATGGAGAGAACTTAGGAGGAAGACGAGATCAATAATAAAAATACAGAAGCTGAATTCTCCCCAATCTTCACATCCAAATGTAGTAGGCTTAATTTCTGATCCTGCTACAATTGCTTTTTCCTGACGTTCTCTTTGGTATTTTGTCCATGGTTGGCTATTAAAAGATTACTGAAACAGCCCTTTGAAATCATTCTATTTACAGTCAGAATCTTGTTGAGGATATTATTTACTTATACTATATGTGTCCTCTTTGTGAGGACTCTCAGGAGAATTTTTTTTTTTTTTTGCTTTAGATTCAGCAATAGATACACTTCTCCTGAACAACTGCTTTACTTTTATCTTATATGCATTGTGATGTTATAAAGGATACTTCCCTGTTGGTGTTGACTGCTAGAGAGGGGAGAGTTAAATTATGATCCATCTGTTGCCATGAAATGTTTGTGTGTGTGTGTTTGTGTGTGTGTGTTTGTGTGTATGTGTGTAATAAGCTACCTCATCCCTGGCTCCATTTTATGTCCCTACCCTTGTTTTCTCTTTCCCACTTCTAATTTTTTTATCTTGCGATATTCAATGCATATCTACATAAAAATTCTTTTTTGGAACAAATAGCATATAAATCATATCTCCAAAACATCTCTTGAACCTGTTCCTTCCTTTACTCAAGTCTTCCTGGTGTCTTGTTTGGATTGTTTTCAACAGGCTCTTAAGTGTTTTCCCAGCCTCTAGGGTCATTTCTGTACATTCATTCACTAAAATGTCTGCTAAAATGATCTTATAAAAGCTGCAAGTACCCCCCATTTATAAACCTTATGTGTCACCCCCTTGCTTTTCAAATGGAACTCCTCCTTCTCCAATACTGGCCCTGGCCTCTCTCCCCCATGACTCCAGGGCCTCCAACCAAACCCTTACCAGTCTCTTCCCCTTTGTATGTAGCTTTCCTCTGGTTGGAAGGCTGGTCTTCCCCTTTTCCTCTGTGAGGAAATCTCACTTCTCCAAATTCCCTCTCCTCTGTGAAGCCTGACCAGACTCTGTGCTCCTAGAATCTCTTGGAGCTGCTTCTGCTTTATCATAATTACCCAGGCCTGGTAATTATGATGTTCTCTTCATTTTTAAAAAACTTTTAATTTTGAAATAATTTCAAACTTACAGGACAGTTGCAAAAAATAATACAAAACCCATAGAGAGAAATCCAATCTACCTCCCACCCAGATATCCAGATTTATCAACTTTTAACATTTTGCCCCATTTGCCATATCATCCTGTCTGTACATTATCTGTCTATTCATCCATCCACCTACCCATCCATCTAGTTATTTAGCTATTTCCTAAACATAATACATCATGCTCCTTGAACACATAATACTTCCATGAACATTTCCTAAGAACAAGGTTATTCACTTATATAATCACTTTAAGTACAGTTGTCAAATTCAAGCAAGCTAACATTGATATAAAACTCGCAGTCTCTATTCCAGTTTTTTATATCTCCCAATAATGTCCTTTTGGGCCTTTTCTCCTCCATTATTAGTTCCAGTTTAGGATCATAGATTGCATTTAATTATCATTGTCTTTTCAGTCGGTCTTTTTTTTTTTTTCAATTGTAGAAACATATTAAACACAACAAGAGCTTTCCCATCTCAACCCCTCCCCAGCTCTATTCAACTTTGTGCCATTGTTTTATAGCACCATGTTTGGTTTGTAGTAATGATCGCTGATTAATTTGAATATGTTAAAGTTGAAGGATTGTAAATAATGTCACCTTTTCCTCCCCTTCATTAAATTTGGAACAATTTAGAGAGAGATACTAGAACCAAACAAAGGGAGAGATCAAAATATAACCTTTATTGTTGACAAAGTTAGAGACCACAGCTTAGATGAGTGGCCAAACTAGGCTTTCTACAGCTTTGCTCCAAGACCGCAGGCTGGGATGTGGTCAGCTGGGAGCAGTTTGGGTTTATAGAGCAGATATTTACCCCAAGTCACTTCCTCACACTCCTCACGTGCCTGCAGTGGGAGCCTCCAGCCCTCACATGGTGGCCCTGGGCTCTGACTCGTGTGTGGTCACAGAGGCCGAGTGTGGCTGCTCTGTGGGCACAGACCTGCCGAAAGAGGGGGCCCATGGTCTGAACCCCTCCTGTGTACTTCCTTAATCCCAATTCACCTATCAGATAAGTCTCTCCTCCCCAGGGAGGGGACAGAGAGGAATGGAAGTTATTCTTCTCAAGGCTTTCAGAAAGGAGAAGTCTCCATTTTATTGGCCAAGGTGATTGCACCGAGAGAGATTATGTTAGTCTGGTTCTTATAAGCAAGAGAAAGCATCTGTTGCTTATCTGAGCAGAAACATATATTGGGATGTGCTGGGCATTACTGCTAATTCCACTGGGTGGAACAATGGCATGAGGGTTATGTTAAAAAAAAACAAAACCTTATTGGTTAGAAATATATGTTGAGATATTTAGGGATGAATAATATGATATTTAAGACTTACTTTAAAATACTTCAGCAAGCAAAACAAAACAAGAGGAGGGAGAGATAGAAGTAGGTAAAATGATTTTGGCCAAATATCAATCATTATTGAGCTGATAGGTACACAGGGGTTCATTATCCTATGCCCTTCCATTTTCTTTATGTTTCAAAGTTTCCATGATAAGAAAGTTTTTTTTTTATAAAAGAGATATTGGGTAGCTTACAGAATATTTAAGATGGCTATAAAACCAGGCTTGGAGGTTTACTGGGGATTGCCAAGACCACCTTTAGCTTCAAAGATACAGTAGAAGGACTCACAGAACTCAGAAAAGCTGTTACACTCATTGTTACAGTTTATTATAGTGAAAGGATATAGATTAAAATCAGCAAAGGAAAAAGGTGCAGAGGGTGGAGTTTAGAACAGGCTTGAGCTCCAAGTTTTTCTTTCCCAGTGGAGCCATGCTGAGAGCTCTTATTTCTCCCAGCAATGATGTGTTACAACATATACAATGTCTTGCCAACTGAGGAAGCTCACCTGAGCCTTGGTGTCTGGGGTTTTCACTGGGGGTCAGTCACACGTGCATGCAACGCCCATATTTCTGACCTAACTCCCCAGTCTCCAGCATCCCATTCCACCCCGCCAGAGGTCAAACTGTTATTGCGTGGCCCAAGACCCCTATCATAAATCACATTGTTAGTATTGATATCTGACATGGCCCAAGACCCCTGGGAGTACAAAGACACTCTCATCAGGCATGGTACTCCAAGGGTTTATAGGTTATAAGCCCTTGATCCCACATGAGCCAGTTCTTTCTTTGGAATGTGCAGGGTTTGACAAGCCCAAGCCTGCTGAATTAACCCTTAACTGCATAGAAGGTAAGGAAGCTGGTAATGACACCCTAAATCATCCACAGAACCAAAGGCATGCTACTTGGAGGGGACCCTGGATACCACCCCTGATCCCCTGCCTCTACTGTCTCCAGACCAGATGCAGGGGCCACTCTGCCCTCCTGTAACCAGAATGGATTGGTGCAGTTTTTCTTCTAGAACATAGTCTGGGGTAGGAGCATCTGGTTTGTAGAGTCTGAGCCGCCATGACCTAGTCCCATGTCCTAGACTGTGGGTACAAGGTGTGGCCACCTCTACTGCTGTGGTGGGAGGTGGGCTTTGCCTCCTGCCATAGGGGATTCCTCCAATTGGGAATGGGATTCAGATCACATTTTAAAAGAAGGATAAGTATCACTGCAAGGACAAATGGTTCTTCCCACACTTTAAAAAAAATTAGGTTTGCATGGAAGCTTCTCCAGCTGCTAACATTTGGGCAGCTCTTTGCAGTTTGCAAGTGTTTTTCACATACATGCTCGCTTAATTCTAATGTGTTTCTCATTTACAAGGTGCTCTCATATTTATTCCTCACAACAACACTAAGAGCCAGAATAATCCCCATCTGATGGATGAGAGAACTGTGGGAAAGAGGTGAAGTGACTCACCCAACCTCTCAGAGCTTTTTGCTTGAAATTCAAACCCGTGGATTCCTGCCTGGGTCATTTCCACCGTGATGCACTCCTCAACCCCAAACTCTTAGTAATGATTTCCAGTCAGAGTTTGTGTACTTATTCTTCTTGATCTCATTCTAATTAAGAACCAAAAATTGAGAGATTTTTGTCTTCCTTTGGTAACTTCTCTCATAGATTTTCTCAATCTTTTGAAGATCGTTGCAAACATACACAAGAATACTGAAAAGCCTACGAGCATTTGGTTTAGGGATTCGGACAGAGCTGCAAACTTGATATTCTGTTATTCTCAGGCAAGGCAGATTTCCCTGGTTCAAGTTAATTGTCAAGGAGTTGGTGCCTCCAGTAGAAGCCTGATGAGTTAATTGTCAAAGAATCTGAAGTATTAAATAGGCACAAAGGCAATGAAGTAAGTCAGTGATGTACTACACTGTTGGATCCCAAATATATATATAAAAAAAGCAGTGGAGATGATTGCCTGAGACTCATTGTAGCCTCCCCAAGAAGTGTTTATGTGAGGGCACCTGGAAAGGGGAAGGAGCTCTGCAGAGTGTCAGGGAGGAATTGGCCACTCTGGATACAAATGGCTGGCCTCAGCACATTCCAAAAGAGAAAGTGAAAAAAAAAAAAAAATGAATGTATGACGCTATGTCAAAAGAAGGTCCAGGCCCAGCAAGCTCTCCCCTGCTGCTTAATACAGGAAATATCTCCCAAACCTCTTTGGTAATCCTCCACCAATACAATGAGAAATGAGCTCCTCTGGTGGCCACACAGTTATTAAACAAGGACAAAAAGAAAAAAAAAAAAAAAATTCCCCACCCGTAGCAAGGGAGCCAAAGATAACAGCAGGGGATAGAGAAGCTGCAGAGAAAAGGCAGATACAAAACATTCCATCCAGGAGCCCCTGAGGCGACTGACGTGTGAGAAAAATAAAGGGCTTGCTTTTGCCCAGGAAGCTAAGCAACATTTTATAAACTTCAGGACGTCTTGCAGAACCAGGGTTGCGCTTCATAAAATCGAGTAATAGGTTGTGGCACTAGCAGGCAGGACTGAAACTGCACAGCATCTTTGAGGCTTTCTGCTCTGCTAACTTGACTGTAGATGGAAACTGGAGACAAAAAGAGTGTGTGCCCAGGTAAAGACTTCGTGTACAAAGGGAGATTTTTTTCCCCCCAATAAATGTGCCTCCAAATTGCCCCTTTCTTATCAAAGTGTTCCGTTTTCCACTGTACTCTCAAGTTGTCTGTTTGCACTGGGAGGTAAGTCCTCTTAGGTATATATTCATATACACTCCAGCACCTTACAGCTGATTGCCTCTACTTGGGGGAGCAGTTCCCTTCGCCATTTAATAGAGAGCTTGGGTTCCTGCTTCAGCTGTTGTAAGCACAGACAACAGTCAGTCAAGATGCAGCGGAAAGATGAACTTAAAACAATTAATTTTATAGAAACTTCACTATTTTTATTTGTTCTTTGCAACAGGCTTATGAGACAGACATAGAATTTTATAGCTGAAAGGACCTCAGAGATCATCCAGCAGGCTTATTTTACAGGAGGGAAACTGAGGCTCAGAGTATTTAAAATTATTTGTTTGAGATAGACCTAGACCTGTTCTTCCGCCTTCTAGGTCAGTGCCCTCTTCATTTCACCCGACCTGGTCCCACCTCTTAATCTGGGAACCACATTAACTAGACTGATTTTCCTTTAGAGCTCTTTTAGGAAGGAAATAAGATATATTCCCTATCTTGGCAATCTGTACCAGTTTGATAGCTTCATTGGTCCATAGCGAAATTATTCAAGTTCCTTCAATTCATCCTTGCAATACTTAATTTTTTTTTAAAGTTAAGCCATGGCAATTCCATAAGGAAGTGAAATGTCACTGACCACACTGTTTCCACTTCCACTCACACCCATCCCCTCGTGAGCACACTCCACTCCCATTTGCCTCTTATCCTTCTTCCAGAAGAAGCCACCAGGCATGCCCATAGATGACAAAATTATGGGCTGGAAAGGAAACAGTCATGTCAATTCCTGGTTGACTGATATACCACAAACGGCTCTCCAAACACCTTGACTACACCCCGACTCTCCAAACAGAGATGGAATTGTTCTGTTTTCTCACTGTGTGAAGATCGCACTGGGTTCACCCTGGGAGTGTTGAAGGATGCAGACTCTGGGGTCAGATGGCTCTCCACCTACCCCCAGCCTCAGTTTCCCCATCTGTCAAAGAGGGGTCAAAATAGTACCTACCTCAAAGGGCTGTAATGAAGATTTAATTAGATAACCCATTTAAGGGGTTTTAGGAGGGTGTCTGGCACATAGTAAATGCTATCCTTCCTGTGGTTGTTGAACTGAAAAAATACAGGAAAAAAATATGGGGATCATTAACTTTTCTGCCAACAGCCTGGTTCATTATCATCTTTAAGAACATGGCTTATCTCCACATTTCAAATAGTTAGAGACAATTTCACAAACTTTTAATCAGTGACTTTCCTTCAAACTCTAATTTTTCAATCTTGTGTGCATGGGAAGGTGCTGGGCAGGTATGTTGAGAATCTTTCTCTCTCCTACCTAAGCTATCCAAACACCTAGATTTCTTCACTTGGCAGTAGCTACGTGTAGGAACTCTCTTCACCCTTCTTAAATCTAAATTTCGCCATCACCTACAGCAACATTTTCAAAAGGAAAACATACACATGCATACAGAGATATCATTGAACAAAAACAATTTCAATTTCTTATAGTCACCAGTTTTTGGTTGCCACAGCTTAGATGATACCCCATGCTTACCTTGTTGTCCTTGGGTTTGACCTGGATAAACGAGAGCAACTTATAACCCCATGGCAGATTTGATTTGGGTTGGCCCAGCAGCCAAGTGAGCTGCCTCCCGAACCTTTTCCACAGCCCTTCCTCCAGCTGTGGGCTGGTGACCATCTCCTCTGGATCCAGCCCACCCCATTCTGGTCTTGTCGGTCAGTGAGACACTTTCTGGCTGCCTTGAGCCTCAGGCTAGTGTCCCCATTTACCTCTCTCCTAGAGTCTTCCATGGTTCCAGAATCTACCGTCATTCTTGGTCATTTCCTCCCTGCCTGTTCTCTTTCCTCTGTGCAGTTTGTGTTTGGCTGAAGCGCGTACACCAGCCAGATACTGACGCTGGTTCTACCCTTCTGTGAAGCAACTCATCTTCAGCCATCAACCTGGCACGCAGTTGGGTCTCACCCTGGTGAGGCCACAACTTTCTCTAGGGTTGGCTTGCCTTACTTCACCTCCATCTTTCTCCTCCTTTCAAATCTTGAGCTCCCTTTAGGAGCACCCATTGAGTTCTTGTGTCCTGTGAGCTAAATTGTTGTGGTATAATTTGTTGGGAACTGATTTGCTGAGAGGGAATGATTGACAGCTCCTGCACTCAATGACCAATCAAGTCCCCTTGTAGTCAAGTTTTTAGCACTACCCCCTTCCTCAAATTCCCTTTGATGACTCATTCCTCGGGAGGCTACAAAGATCTTCCAGAATTCTGACATCAGTTTTGGGGATTCAAACATACTATGCACATACTGTACTTTCCACATATAGTAGATGGAAAAAGACATCGTTTCTGCCTAAAGAATCTGAGGCTCATTCCTTGCAGCTTGGTTAAACAAGAGAGGTGATGAGGTGATGGAAACATGTCATGACCTTAGGCAATCCCAATCAATTATTTGCTTCTATTTGTCACCAGTTTGCTGAAAGAACAGTAGGTGAGGCTCCCAATATTATTCCCAGCGTGGCATATGTAGAAAGTAATATTTGGATTATGGCCAAAGAGATCCAGAAATGTTAAGCCCTGGGGTCTCTGACTTTTCCTGCCCCCACCGTGTTATTCCCAGGGCTAAGGGAATTATTATCTCAACACATCCTTAAGGCCTCCTGCCCAGGCCCTGGGGCAGGGAGGTTTCCAGGAGGAAGTGACTGCCTTTTGTTTTTATACCATTGCCCTTCAATCCTTCTCTATCAAATTTACCTTCTACAAGTCTGAAGGATTTGTTGCTTTCCCAGGTACTTTTGGGCATTAGAAAGGGCTCCTTTTGAGTCTAATTTATATCAAAATGCAATCTCCCATCCATTTCAAGACCTCCCCTTCCCCATAATTCAATCCTCATCTGGAGCAGGGAGGTATCTTTCTTTCTCTCTTCCTCCCCCTAGCTCCTGCTCCTCCCTCGAGTTGGGTTTAAGGGAAAGGGGGAGAGGTAGTGATGAATGCTTACTTGGTTGGTGGTGTGGATATTTGGGGGTAGTTAGTGCCCTCTATGTAGCAGATACCCAAATGCTGGCTCTTTCTCTCCTGGGGTGCAGTGCACTCCACACAGCCTTTCCACTGGGGCCCCCTTGCTCCAGCAAGCAGCCCTCCAGTAACTGCAGCCCTGCTCCATTCTGTGCTGTGCCTTCAGCCACGGGAAAACTCTGCCATGTTTCCTCCCCATTGGTGGAAATGCACCTTGCCCCCCCCCACCCCCAGTACCCTGGTCTCTCACCTTTTGACTTTAACACCAGCCTTTGGATCCCACAGACTCCAGGGACACAGGCCAAGTCCTCCCCAGACTGCTTCAGCCCCCACCAGACCCTAGAAGCACAAGGGCAGTGCATTTCCCATTCTCAAAACCCCTTGACCAAATAGCAGCCAAATTTCATAGGTGTCTCAGGAGAAAAAGGAGAAAAAGGGAATACAAAGTCAAATCGCTGACAACACTAACTGCAACTTTTTGTTTCTTTTGTGTTTTAAGGATTAAAAGCAAGCTTTGTTTTTATTTTATTTTCAACTATCAGCAATACTTACTGGCAGGCCCTGATTGATACTCACAGACCTCTATCATTGAAGAAACTGTATCATAGCTTCTGACATCTCAGTCTGAGTCTGTTTCAGACCCAGACCTTCTCTCTTGGGATGTCTTGGACGGACCAAAGCCCAGCAATTCTCTCTGCCCAGAGTCAGGGTTAGGCCTTTACCCCGATTCGTGCCCTGGATGCTTATAACACATCATCAGAAGCCTGCAAGAATCCCAAAAGATTGCACTTCAAATAAGAGATTTTTGATACTTTCCAGGAAAATGTAGATGTTTTTCTTCGACATATTCACCAAATCTCATACAATTTATCAAATGATCTGTATGAACAGGTTTGGACTCTACATTGTAGATGTCATTTACATCACTGAATTATATTTGAATGTGGTTAAAAGGGGAAATTTTAGGTTGTATGCGTGTTACTAGAATAAAATTTTTAAAAAATCCATGGGTTGGAGTGTGTGTAGCTCAGTGGTTGAGTACTTGCTTCACATGTTCAAGGTTCCGGGCTCAACCCCTGGTACTTCCTAAAACAAAAAACAAAACAACAAACAAAAAATAAAACCCTGGGACTGTACAGCACACACTGTGAAACCTAATGTAAACTATGGCTATAGTTAATAGTATAGTTATAATAATAGTGTGTCATCAATTGTAACAAAGGCGCCACACTAATGCAGTGTTAATAATAGGGAAAACTGTGTGGTAAGTGGGGAGAGTATATGGGAACTCTGTATTTCTCTGTATTTTCTGCACAATTTTTCTGTAATCTTAAAAAATAAAAAAAGGTTTGGGTTCAGAGGGCTGGCTGCCACATTCCTTACCTGTGAGCAAAGCTTTCTGGGTGGCACAGAGCAGTAAGGCCCAGCTGTTGATGCCACCCTCTCAGCTGCCTGAGTAAGGGGGAGCCGGCTCCTACGATGGTGGAGGCAGGGCTGGAGCCAACATCCACTGCATGTGTGGGAGCAACACTGTCACACCCTCCTGGAGCTCTTACAGTAGGACCATCCAATGTACACAGAGATGGGGAAAATATAAAGCAAAACCAAAACCCATAAAAAAAGCAAACAAGAACTTAAAAAATTAAAAACAACAACAACAAAACAGAATTGAGGTAAATCTTTTCACCAAATTGGTACTGACACTGATGTCTACCAGAGACTGTTAAAAGCATTTAGAATGTCATATAAATAGAATCATACCTTGTGAGACTGGTTTCTTTCGCTTAATGTCTTTGTGATTCATTCAAGTTGTGTTTATCAATATATTTTGTTCCTTCTTAATTCTGAATAGAGCTGCTATAAACACTAGGGTACAGATTTTGGTTTGACACAAATTTTTGTTTCTTTAGGGCAGATTTTCTCCACCTCAGCACCACTGACAAATGTCCTGTGCATTGTAAACTAACAGCTGTGGATCTACCCACTAGACGCCAGGAGCACCCTCTGTCCTTTTGTGGCAAAGAAAAAAAATCCCCAGCAATTGACAAAGATTTCCTAGGAGACAAAATCACTCCTGGTAGTGATCCCCTGCTCTAAGGTAGATACCAAGGTGGAGATTTGCTGGGTCATGTGATAGGTATATGTTTAACTTCAAAGACATTGCCAAACTTTTCC
Organism: Cabassous unicinctus; assembly: GCA_029593785.1. NCBI lineage: Eukaryota > Metazoa > Chordata > Mammalia > Cingulata > Chlamyphoridae > Cabassous > Cabassous unicinctus. The sequence continues at coordinate 11,585 of JAQZBX010014532.1, forward strand.
AGAGTGTTTGTATCATTTTGCATTCCTTGGCAGCAATGCATGAGACTTCCAGTTGCTCCATATCCTCTCCAACACTTGGTATTATCAGAATTATTATTTTTTTATTTTAACCATTCTCACAGTGGTATCTCACTGTGGTTTTAGTTTACATTTCCCTAATGATTAATGACATAAAAATTCTTTTCAGATGCTTATTTGCCAGCCTTATATCCTCTTCGGAAAATTGTCTGTTCAATTCCCTTTCCATTTTTAACTGGGTTGTTGGTTTTCTTATTGCTGAGTTTTGAAAGCTCTTTAGATAATCTGTCACAAGTCTATGTTGCATAGGTTATTTGTAAATATTTTGTCCCAGACTGTAGCTCATACTTTCATTCTCTTAACAGTATCTTTTGCAAAGCAAAAAGTATAAGATTTAGGTTGAGGTAATTTTTTTTAATATGGATGACCAATTGATATCAAGATAAATCTGACCTTGTAAAGTGAGTTGGGAAGGGTCCCCTTCTATTTTATTTTTCTGGGAAAGATTGTATAGAATTGATATTATTTCTTCTGTATGTTCTTGTTGGAATTCTCCAGTGAAATAATCTGGGCTTAAAGATTTCTTTTCCTGAAGGTTTTTTTAACTAAGAATTCAATATTTTTAATGGGCAGAGGGCTATTCAGGTTATCTATTTCATCTGGGGAGAATTCTAGTATTTTGTGGTTTTCAAGGAATTGTAAAATTTATGTGTGCAGAACTGTTCATGATATTCCCACATTATCCTTTTAATGTCTTGGTCTACGTAGTGATACCCATCTTTCATTCTTGATAGTGATGATTTTTGTCTTCTTTTTTCTTTCCTAGTCTTGCTAGAAGTTGATCAATTTTATTAATCTTTTCTAAGAAAAGCTATTGGTATATCTGATTTTCTCTCTTGCTTTTCTGTTTTCAATTTCATTAACTTCTGCTCTTATCTATTATTTTTTCCTTCTGCCTGAGTTGGGTTTATTTTGCTATTCCTTTACTAGTTTTTTAGGTGGAAGCTTAGATTATTGATTCAAGACTTTTTTCTATTTTAATAAAAGCATGTTATACCATGAGTTTCCCTCTAAGCACTACTTTAGCTGAATGCCACAAATTTTGTTATATTGCATTTTTATTCAGTTCATGATGGATTTTTTTTCTTGAGACTTTTTTCTTGAGATATCTTACTATTGGAGAAATGTCTATTTTCCTCAAGAACGAATTTACTTTTGCTCCTGCTACCTGCCTGGAGTCTTCAGCACTGCTGTATTACCTAAATGTAATGCTATGATTGAGATAATTTGAAGCTGAGATCTAATACCTCTGAAGCTTTTTTACTTCTGCTTAACCCACCAGTGCTCCACTTTGTGTTGGCCTTTATTCTTTAATCCCTTTCTTCCTAGTAGCACGTTTTGACCTCCTACTCTCTTATATGCTTTCTCAAGACTGGAAAGTGCCCATAGGGCAAGAGTGCCCACTACGTAGATCTTACTTATTTTCATTGACCTCTGTTCTTTCCTGTATACTGACTGGCAATTCTTCAGTGCCTCCAAGCACATGCTTTTAAATATTTTATTCAGTGTTTCTAGTCTCAGCCGGAGGATTAGTGTGAATTATGAGTCAATGAGCACTGGAAACAGAAAATCTGATCTTGGAATTTTTAAAAAAATCAGTAAGATTCAATCCCTCTCTTAAGGAATTTATAATCTTGTATAAAATACAGAAAAAATAAATAGTGCAATAACTGTTATAATAAAGTTATGAAGAGGATAGTATAAACCACATAAAAAGAGCTCTAATCCAGTCTAGGGTGTGAAGAAAGATTAATGGAAAAGATATCTCCTGAGCTGGGCCTTGATGGACAAATGAGATTATCTTGGTGAAATCTGTGCTGAACCTTTTTCAGAAATTGAAAAGATGATTCTAAAATTTATGGAAATGTCAAAGACCTAGAGTAACCACACTTCTTTGAAAAAGAAAAAGTTTAGAACTTACACTGCCTGATTCAAGACTCGTTATAAAGCTTTAAAAGCAATATAATAAGATATTGTAGTATTTAAGTAAAGACAGAAAATAGATGAATGGAACAGCAATGAGGATTTAGAAAGGGGCCCATACATATATTATCAATAGATATTTAACAAAAATGCCAAGGTAATTAAATGGCAAAAATAAATAATCTTTTAGCACAGATGGTGCTGGAACAATTGGTCATCTGTGGTAGGCATAATTCTAAAGATCTCTCCCTGAGATCCCTGTATGCTGGTTATTCAATTAACACTAATATAGGTACTGCTGCAAAAGGGACTTTGCAGATGTAGTTAGTTACAGACCTCAAGATAGGGACATTATCCAGGATTTTCCACATAGGCTCAAAGTAATCATTTGAGCCCCTATAAGCACAGACATTTCTCCAGCTGGAGTTAGAAAGATGCAGTGGAAAAAGAAGGCAGAAGAGGAAGCAGAAGTGGATGTCAAAGAGATTCAAAGTGTGAGAAGGACTGGATCTGCTATTTCTGGCTTTGAAGCTAGGGAATGGAGGTGGCCTCTCAAAGTTGAGAACAACTCTTGTCTGAGAACTCAGTCCCATAACTGCATGGGAAAAAATTGGCAAACAACGTGAATGAGCATTGAAACAGAGTCTCCCCTAAAGCTTCTGGAAAGGAATGCAGCTTTGCCCTCACTTTGATTTCAGCCCTGTAAATCTTGAAGCAGAGAACCAGCTGAGCCAAGCTGTGTCCAGACATCTGACCCTCAGAAACTGGGAGATAATAAATGGCTGTTGTTTTAAGCTGCTGTGTTTGTAGGAATTTTTTAGAGAAGCAATAGAAAACCAATACATCATCCATACAAAAAAAAACAGTGAGCCTCAATCTTGACTTCTCACCATATATAAAAATGAACACAAAATGGCCATAGACCTGAATGTAAAAGCTGAAGCCTTAAAAATTCTAGAAACAAAAACTATTTGACCTTGTGGTTGGCAAAGATTTCTTAAATAAGACATATAAAAGCACAAACTATAAAACAAAAATCAATAAACTGGACTTCATCAAAATAAAAAAATTTAAAAAACTTTGCTCTTCCAAATACGCTGTTATGAATGTGAAAAAACAAGCCATAGATAGGGAGAAAATGTTTGTAAACTAGATATTCAAGGTATCTAGAATATGTAAAGATTCCTTGCAACACAATAATAGAATAAATAACCCAATAATATAAGACTCTTTACAGGCTCTTAAAAAAAAGAAGATAGTAAATAAGCATATGAAAAGATGCTCAAAGTCATTAGACACGAGGGAAGTGCTAATAAAACTAATAATAAGATACCACTACATACACACTAGAATGACTAAAATTCAAAAGACTGACCATGTCAAGTATTGGTGAGGAAGTGGAGCAATTGGAACTGGCATACAACTCTGGTGAGAATTCAAAATGATAGTTACTTTAGAAAATAGTTTGGTGGTTTCTTGAAAAGTTAAGCATCCACCTACGATAGGACCTAGCCATTCCACTTATCTGAAAGAAATAAAGCATATGTCCTTACAAGCACTTTTACATGGATACTTATAGCATCTTTACTTGTAATAGCCACAAATTGGAAACAGCCCCCTTCCCCTCAAAGTGTTCATTAATAGGTGAATTGATAAACCTATTGTGGTATATCCATACAATGGCATACTAACTACTCAGGAGTAAAGAGGAATGAACTACTGGTGCACACAATAACATAAATGAATCTCAAATATTTATGATGAGTGAAAGAAGCCAGAAAAAAAGTACTAACTGTATGACTCCTTTTATATGAAATTCTAGAAAATGCAAACTTATCTATAGTGACAGAAAGCAGATTGCTGGTTGCTTAGACATGGGATTAGGGACAAAATCTACAAAGGAGCAAGAGTAAACTGTTGGGGGTGGAATGGATGTGTTCATTATTTTGATTATGGTGATGATTTCAAATATGCCAAAACTCATTGAATTGTACATTTTAAGTAAGTGCAATTTCTTGTATGTCAGTTATACCTCATTAAGGCTGTAAATCATTCCAGACAACAATGAAAACAAAGCAGACACAGGCCATACCTTCATGGTTTTCATTGTTCAGCTAATATTTAAAGATTGCTGACTATGTGCCAGGCATTGTCCTGAGCCTTTTACATGTCATTTCTTTTAACATATAGGAGGTATTATTTCCTCTTTTTTATAGAGGAAGAAAGTGAAGGCAGAGAGGTTAAGTAACCTGCCTAAGTTTAGACAGCTAATAAAGGACCAGAGATTTGAGTCTCTGACTCCATAGCCATTCTCATACAGTCAGGGCTTAGTATAGATGAAGTACAAAATATCAGGAGGGGAAGGGCATGAACGAGGCTGGGACAGAAACATCGGTCTGGCATGCCAAGCTCAGGAGGCAAACTTTCATCTTGCAAGAGTAAGAAACCATTTCATGGATTTGACAAGGGTTGGCATCCATCAGCCAGAGACTACGAGAATCAGCTTTTAAGTGGAAAATTGTTTTAAATATTCTAGAAATTGATTAAATGAAAGGAAAGAAAAAGTAAGGGAGGTGGAAAGGGAAGGAAGGAAAGAAGGGAGGAAGAGAAAAAAAGAAGGGAGGCAGGGAGGGAGGAAGGCAGACAGACAGGCAAGAAGAATGAAAGCGAGGAAGGGAGGGAGGAAAGGCGGGAGGGAAGAGGCAGCCAGGTCTTACCCTTAAGGATCTAAAATGCTCAGCGTTGTTCTGGTTGGGCTAGGGAGACATGGGCAGAGATATAACCATCTCAAGGGTCAAGGCCATGGTGAATGAGACTGTTTGGGAAGGGTTAGTTTGCCGAGTCTCTTCTGATACAATTCCAGCTTAGTGATTAGTTCTCTCCAGTATCCTTAGCTGAAGAACAGTTGGGGAAACTACTCTGATTACATACAGAGTCAGCAATGGCCTCTAACACTGTGGGTGTTGGGTAGAGGTGGAGGATAGAAGGGGAAGTCCATCAGTGTCCCTTGGAATTTCCTTGGGAGATTTGAATAATACTTTGGGAAGAAAGCTTTGTGGATTCTATAGTCCTGATATAATTACCACTCAGATTACGGAAAGCTTGCCCTCAATGGGTAATTCCAAAATCCTAGGGTGAAATTACTCATACAGGGACAAAATAAAAAGAATGTCTCAATTGCAGCATTTTATGACTGTTATCAATTATAAATGCATTTAAATTATTGGAAATATGATATTATGGCCCCTAAAAGCTAATTCTTTACTTTCAGAAACAGAAATATAATTTTTTGCTGACAAGACTAAGAGGTATAATCTGCGTCCTAGACTTGCAAAACTGGACTACTGCAATTAATTCTGGGGAAAATACAAATGGAATTATTTCCAAATATCAAAGTAAACCAAGCTGTAGAGTAGGCAAAATGGCAACGAGGAGGTTAGTGTTCTGATTTGGACTCTCACTAACATAAGGGGTGACTTTAGGTGAGACTTCGCTTTCTGGGTTTTATTTTACTTGACTATAAAATAAGGTGTTGAACTTAAATGTCTTGAAAACTTTCTAGTTCCTAGGTAATCTGTCAGTCTTCCCTCCTTTTTATCATTGGTTGAATTGTTAGATACTACATGTATCTACTCAGCCTAAACTAGTGGTAGAGACTGAACTATTTTAATTCTCCATTTCTGGAGGGTTCTCATGTATCTGTAAGTTTTATGCAATTTTTTGACTTCAAAAACAAATTTTTTTAAACTTGGGGATGTTTAGAGTATGGTCCTGGGGCTTTGGTGCAGTGATCAGTGGCTAATATGTTAAGTATCTTGGGCATGGTTAGTTGTCAGACATCCAGTTTTAAGTTCTGGAAGAACTGAAACACTAGAGCTAGTTGACCTGTCTTCTTGACTGTGATTTAGGGCTGTTTGTGGTGAATTTGTGCCAGCAACAGGTGTTGAGGCCTCAACTTGCAGGTAGGTGGGCAAGGCCAATTAGGCAGTACAAAATCATTAACATGTGTAATGAGACAGCTCCACTTTGAAGCTCAGGCTATGGGAGAGTTGGGTGGACAGTGGAAGGGTCTGGCTGTCCGGGTGGGTAGAGGAAGGTGAGGGTGTTTCATGGAATTTCACAGCCCCCTTGGCAGACATAACTTGAGCCATTAGACTGACCTCATACATTTTGATGTTTTTCTCTCAGCAAGCAATAACCTCAGATTTCCATGGCTTGTGGTTTCTGTAAACTGGGAATGAATTCCCTCACTCTGAGAGAAGGTGCCCAATTGGAAACAGAAAAGAAAAAAATAGCCCATGAAGGCATTTTGTCATCAGGGAGTGCCTCAAATTTGGAAAAGTCCCATGGATAAAGATCACTTTGGAAATCAAGATGAAGTTTGAGGAGTGATTAGTCAGGCAGGCAAGCATTCTCCTAACTAACATTTATGAAATATATGCTGTGTACCAGGCCTGGTGCTAGGAGCTTCTGATACTGGAAATGAAAACTTATTATTTTCAAGGAATTCACATATTAACAAGACAAATGAAAGCATAAACTGTTAGTGTTAACCATATGAAATTGCAGGTATTCAACTGCTCTGAACTACAAAAAAGCCAGCAATTTTATACTATTATGACTTGTATACAACATGCTATGTGAACATAGAGAGTCATTAATTTAAATGTGGAATAGTTGCCAAAAAAGGCTTTACTAAGGAGATGACATTTAACTTTGGTCTGAAAGGATGAATAGGATTTTGAAATTATTGTAAAAGTTGAGAAAGAAGAGAGTTGCATTTGTTCCATAAATATTTACTGAGCATCTATTATTTGCAGGATGGTGCTGGCATGAGATACAGTGTTGAACCAAACATTCACAATCTCTGTCTTCTTGGAATTTTCATTCCAAAGAGGGAGGCATATAATAAAAAGTGAATACTAATTAATTATTTAGTTACAATTCTGATAGGTGCTATGAAGAAGCAAAGTCTGCTACCGGAGAAAGAAACTAGGGATCTGACTGGGTCTGTGGGATCAGGAGAAGCTTTAGTCTAAATCTACGGGATAAGAAAGAATTAACTAGGATAAGATTTGGGTTGTCGGGCACATCCAAAGCATGGGGAATTAGCATGTACAAAGGCCCTGCCTCAAGCCAAGAGTGCAGTGTTTCACCGCTCTCCAATTTTAATATGCCAAAGAGAATTGTTTTTCCTGGTATTTTCATATAACCAACATCTCTGGCACTTGCTCATTATACTAGGAGACCTGGGTTCTACGATGTAACCAAGGGAAGTGAACGTGGCTCAAATTGTTGGGCTCCTGTTTACCATATGGGAGGCCCCGGGTTTGATTCCCGGGGCCTCCTGGTGAAGGCAAGCCGGCCCTCACCCCACCGGCCCATGAGGCACGGTGAGCTGACACAGCAAGATGACACAACAAAGGGAAACAAACAGACTCAGAAAAATGTACAGCAAATGGACACAGCAAGCACAAGGAGCAAGGGGGGGATAAATAAATAAATCTTAAAAAAAAAAAAAAAAGTAACCAAATCACTAACTAGGTGACTTGGAAGAAGATATTTAAGCTAGGTGCCATTAATTGTAAATTAACTTATGTAGATCAATCCACACAGCCCTTTTTAGTACTAAGTTTATAAATAGATGCCCAAGGAAGGCTATTCCAGGTCCCTGGGTCATTTATTAAATTCCCCTGTTCAGGACCTGATTCATGTGGACTTTCCTCTATTAATTAACTTGACTCAGCCATAGAGAACATTTTCAGAAATGCTCATGATCATAAAATTTGCTTTGGCCTGATGATGGTGTCAGTACTCCTGTGTTCTGTCTCTCCGTCCCTTCCCCTGCGATCGACCCATCATCTTCATTGCTTCTTGTGGCTCCCAGGGGTTGACATCAACTGTCCAAAAGACCACTGGAAAAGCTTGTTGATCAAGAAAAGCTAATTTATACTAGACTTGCTGCAGGAAGGGCAAATGTCATCTCAGTCATCTTAGTAGTAGCCCAGAACAGGGAAGCTGGGAAAGGATGTCATAGGGTTTTAGGACCCGGGCTGGGTGATTGTGAGGTAGGTCCTGCAAGACAGGGAACTGGTGGGATTGGGTGGAATTTATGACCTATTAGGTGAGCTCGCTGAGGAGAGGTCTTGAAGTGAGTCTTGATGAATAAGCTATTAGTCTTGGTAAGTAAGCTATTTTCTTGGTTTGCAATCTTATCTTCCAAGAGCAAATATTTCCTGGAGAAAGTTGCTAAAATATCTCTGCCTACACATAGTGTTGTTTAATCAATAAAACAGAAAAGGGTATTTGGTCCTGGAATGGTTTAGCACAGGTGCAAGAAATTATGCTGGTTTCAATTCTCACAGGTCATTCAGCTAAGGGAACATAGATATCTGTGTGGAGGAACAACTCCTTATGAAAACTGAGTAAAATGAAAGTTAAGTAAATAAGGATATTGGTTTTTTTTCTTCCTAATTGCTCAAGACTTTGCAATCTCCTTGTCAGATTCCTGCTGGTACCTTTCAAGTCCTAAGCCCAGAAAGCCCTGGTGGAAATAAGCTTAAAACCCACAGGGAGCTTTCCCTGAAAGCTTCTCAGAGTTACCCACTGTTCTGGAGGCAGGCTCTTTGCAAGTGTCTCCCCATTTGGATATATGTGGATGCCTTCTGAAAGGTAGCTGAAAGGCTCTGGCTGAGAATTGACTAATGAACTCCATATGGGTGGAGAACCCACTGAGGGTCAAAGCTGAGACAGGTCTGGGCTGCTGGGGAGGGGGAGGAAGAAATGGTGAGAGGATGGAGAAACTGGGGGTGCTGCTGCCACCTGAAACTCTACACATCTGCCATGGACTCTTCTTCACCTTTTCTTTGTATCTAGGCACTTAGAGAATTCAATGAAGGATCGAAGCCATCAATTTTAAATGGAGGTTGCCCTTTATGGATCATGGAAATGAGCCTTGAAAGGTCCCAAGACAGTTGTTCTCCATGCTCAGGCTCTGAGTATAAGATATTTAATAGTTTAAAAAACAGTCCAGGGACAACTAGCAAGATGGCGGCAGAGTAAAGAGCTCCTAGAATCAGCTCCTGCTATGGGGCAGTTGGTGATCACCCAGAGCTATCTAGAGCAGAAACTCCTGTTTGGGAGCTCCAGGAGACCAGAGGTGCATCCTGCAGCATCCTTGCAAGAATGGAAGGAGGAGACTGCCCATCTGCAGAGGAGATTCGTAAGTAGAGCCCTCCACACCGCGGAGGCTGGTGCCCATCCTCCACTGGAGGCACAAGCTGCTTCGGGAGCTGTTCCGTGGCTGGAATTGGAAGCTCCATTTCCCAAAAACAGGAAAGGAAGAGATGGTTGGCCACCGATTTCACCTACTGATTAGTAAATTCAGCTGGCTAAAGTATAACCCTAAGAACAGCTAAAGTTTGAACTTGTCCAAGTCAGAAAGACACTGGTGGCTGCCATCTTAACTCAGCGCTTGACACTAGGGGAAGCGGGGCTGACTGAAAATCACAGTGCTGGTAAGCCCCAGGCCCACCTCAGGCGGGGAGGAAGCTGGGGGGAGCTGTGTCAGCCTCTCCGGGAAATTACAGGCCACGCAGCAGAAGCTGGTGATCATCCTATTTGGGTAGCACAAGCCACCCCAGGAGCTATTCTGTGGCAGGAATTGGAAGCTCCATTTCCTAAAAACAGGAAAGGAAGAGACGGTTGGCCACCGATTTCACCTACTGATTAGTAAATTCGGCTGGCTAAAGTATAACCCTAAGAATGGCTAAAGTTTGAGCCTTTCCAAATCATAAGGAGACCCGTAGCCACCATTTTGACTCCACACTCAGCATGAGGGGAAGCCAGGCTGACTGGAAATCACAATGATGGTAGAGACCGGTTTCTTTCACCCAGATTGGCCTGCAGCCCTAGCCTAGGCTTCAGCCCCACCTCTAGCAGGGGGGAAGCTGACGGGCCCTGCACCAGCCTATCCAGGTAACTGCAGGTACATTTAGCTGGCACAGACTGAATAACTGGAAATCTACCAGGGCAACTGTGGTCATCTTGGACCTGCACTGCATAGATTGCTGCCCACACCTGCAGCTCCATCCCTGCCCCAGGCAGGGGAGAAAGGGGCAAGAAGCTTCATCAGTCTCTCTGGGCAACTACAGTCTAGGCCTGCATGAGTTGGATTATTCCACACAGCTGTGGCTCTGTCCCTACCCCTGGCAAAGGAGAAAGTTGGAAGAAGCTTCACTGGTCCTTGGGGCAATGAGGGTAGCGTGAGCCTCCACAGCTTATAGCACCAACTACATCCTTGGCTCCTACTACACAACCAGCAAGGGAGAATGGGCAGGAAGCCCTAAATTAAAGAGAAAAACTGCACCCAGAATAAATACTCTAGTAAGCCAGATGCCAAGACACCAACAAAAAATAACAATCCACACCAAGAAACAGGAAGATATGGCCCACTTAAAGGAACAAGATAAGCCTGCAGATGACATAAAGTAGTTGAGACAACTAATCATAGATGTTCAAACAAATCTCCTTAATAAATTCAATGAGATGACTAAAGAAATTAAGGATATTAAGAAGACATTGGATGAGCACAAAGAAGAATCTGAAAGCATTCATAGAAAAATAGCAGATCTTATGGGAATGAAAGGTGCAATAAATGAAATTCAAAATACACTGGAATCATATAATAGCAGATTTGAGGAGGCAGAAGAAAGGATTGGTGAGCTTGAAGAAATGGCCTCTGAAAGTGAACATGTAAAAGAACAGATGAAGAAAAGATTGGAAAAACTTGAACAAGGTCTCAGGGAACTAAAGGACAGCAAGAAACGTACAAACATATGTGTCATGGGTGCCCCAGAAGGAGAAAAGAAGGGAAAAGAGACAGAAGGAACATTTAAAGAAATAATGGTAGAAAATTTCCCAACCCTTGAAGGACAAAGGTACCGGTGTCCAAGAAACACAACATACTCCCATCTGAAAAAAACCTGAATAGACCAACTCCAAGACACATACTAATCAGAATGTCAAATGCCAAAGACAAAGAGAGAATTCTGAGAGCAGCAAGAGAAAAGCAATGAATAATGTATAAGGGATATCCAATAAAGATAAGTGCTGATTTCTCACCAGAAACCAGGGAGGCAAGAAACAGTGGTATGATATATTTAAGATACTGCAAGAGAAAAACTTCAGCCAAGAATCTTATATCCGGCAAGATCGTCTTTCAAAAATGAGGGTGAGTTTAGAATATTCACAGAAAAACAGAAACTGAGAGTGTTTGTAACCAAAAACTAAAGGGTGTGCTATAGCCTGAAAAGAAAAGATAGGAGAGAGAGGCCTGCAAGAGAATCTAGAAATGAAGATTATATCAATAAAAGTAACTGAAAGTGTCAAATAGTGGTGAAAATAAAATATGACAGATAAAACCCAAATATTCAGGAATAAACTTAACCAACAATGTAAAGCACTCATATTCAGAAAACTGCAACTCATTGTTAGATCAAAAAAAGACTTAAATAATTGGAAGAACATTCCATGCTCATGGATTGAAAGACTAAATATCATTAAGATGTCAATTCTACTCAAATTGATATACCAATTCAATGCAATCCCGATAAAAAATTCCACCACCATTCTTTAAATAAATGGAAAACATGATTATCAAATTTATTTGGAAGGGTAAGGGGTCCTGAATAGCCAGAAACATCTTAAAAAGGAAAAGCAAAGTTGGAAGACTCTCATTTCCAGACTTTAAGTCATATTAGCTAGCTACAGTGGTAAAAACAGCATGTTACGGGCATAAAGACAGACACATAGACCAATGGAACCGAACTGATGATTAAAAAGCAGACCCGCACATCTATGGTCAAGTGATTTTTGACTAACCTGTCAAACCCACCCAGCTAGGGCAGAACAGTCCATTCAACAAATGGTGCTGAGAAAATTGTATATCCATAGCAAAAGAAGGAAAGAGGATCCCTATCTCACACCCTATACAAAAATTAACTCAAAATGATTAAAAAATCTAAATATAAAAGCAAGAACCATAAAGCTTCTAGAAGAAAATGTAAGAAAATATCTTCAAGACCTGGTGGTAGGTGGTGGATTCTTAAAGGAGATAAGAGGAGGACTGCGATGATATTTAATGTATGTATAAGTTTTAACTAGCTTTACGGCCAAAGTGTGGAAATGTACAGAGTTGATGGTAACACATTATAGTGAGTAACAGTTGGTTTATAAATGAGGATGTGGCTGAAAATGGTAGTCTAGGGTTGTAAATGCCAATTGACAGAAAGCTAGAGAATAATCTAGGGAATGAATAGCACAGTAAACGCAGAGGTGGATGAGAATAGTGGTTGATGGTACAGATGCAAGAGTGTCCTTTGTGAGCTAGAGCAGATGTACATCACATTGTAGGGTGGTGGGAATGTGGAGAAGCATGGGAAAAATACAACTGGAGTGACCTATGGAGTGTGGTTAACAGTAATAATGTAATATTCTTGCATCTATGCCAAAGATGTACTGTGTTGATAATAGGGGAGTATGGAAAATGTGTGCCAAATGTATGCTGTGGAACTGGTAATAATCGGATGATATTATCTCATAATCTGTAACAAATATTCCACCACGGTGTGGTGTGTTGATAGAGGGGTGTTGTTTGGGAATTCTGCACATGTGCATGATTGTTTTGTAAGTTTACAACTTCTGTCATAAAAATATATTTAAAAAATAATAGGGTGGTTTGGGGGAAAACACAGCAAATGTAAGATAAGGACTATAATTAGTAGTAAGATTTTGACAATATTCTTTCATAATTTGTAACAAATGTCTCACGACAATGCAAGGTGTTGGTGGAGGGTTGATGTACGGGACCCCTATATGATGTTATGAATGTTTGCTTTGTAAGTTCACAACTTTTACCATACACTTATTGTTTATGTATGTTTATGTATAAATGATATATTTCAAAATAAATTAAAAACAAAGAAAAAATCCAGGAAGGCAGACGTGGCTCAAGCAGTTGGGCATCCACCTAACACATGGGAGGTCCTGGGTTCGGTTCCCGGTGTCTCCTGGAGAAGACAAGCAAAACAGCAAGCTGACGCAATGAGCTGACACAAAGATGAGACACAATAAACAGGGAGCAGATGTGGCTCAAGCAATTGGCCTCCCTCCCACATGGGAGGTCACGGGCTCAGTTCCTGGTACCTCCTAAAAGAAGATGAGGAGACACAGAAAGCACACAATGAACAGACATAAAAAGCAGACAGCAAGCGCAAATGAGGAGGGGAGGAAAAATAAAAAAAAGAAATTAAAAAAAAAATTCATTAATTGATTGGTTCATTCATTCATTTAACAAATATTTTTGGGTACCAGCTGTGCACTAGGCACCAGGAATACAACAGTGAACAGCAGGCAATCAGTTACTGCAGAGAAGTAAATAGACAATTACAATGCAGTTTGGTAAATTTGCTAAAGGGAATCAGAGGCAGTGCCAAGGCACTGGGATAGCATTATCACAGGTGTGGGTTCTGGTGGGAGTGGGCATGGTAAGAGTGAGGATGGGGTTAGCTTGGCAGGGTGATGAGGGGACAGCACGTGCAAAGACCCTGAGGTGAGAGAGAGGCTGTGTCTGAAAAGTAGCCTGATGTGTCCTGTCTATATGACCTTACTTAGGTAAGTCATTTTACCTCTCTATGTCTCAGTTTCCCCAATGGAATTTAGAAATTTGAATAACATGTCTGCATACTCATATTGATAAACATTCATTAGATGAACACACAGAATAGACATGAGATGAGCAATAACAGAGTAATGGTCTTCAAATATTTTTGCTCACATGCCTCTTAAAATAATTTTAAAATATTTAATATTTTAAATTCTTCCATATATATATTTAAGCTCTGTGCCAGGAACAAACTTTTCTTTAACAGTTTGGAATTTTCAACATTCCAGTTTCCTCTTGAACTTGTCTTTCCATTCCACTTTCCTGACATAATTTTATTCTAATGTGATACATTTTTTTGCTTGAAAGTCTTTTATTGATCATCCTATCATACATCTCTGCAGCAAAACTAGGGGTATAAATCGAAATGTGTTTTTAAAGTTTCTTGAGACTATAAGACTCCATGTTTAAGGAATTCCTTCTGAAGGTTTATTATTACAGTTAATAGCAGCAGTGCTTATTTGATCAGAACAATCTAAGTATACTATCAATTTTCATAATTACTATGTATTAAAGTAAAATGTTAATAAAATGGATCATTTAATGTGCAGATGTTTCTATCCTTTTTAAAATAGAATACTTCAATTATATATGGACGAATATTATCTATTGTTAGAATGAGACAGGTTTGGCATCACTTCCTTTTTTCATTTTTATAGATACAAGTCTTGAGAAATCTTGTTCACATAAATAAATAGGAAAAAAAGGAGGGTGCATATCAAAATTCTCCTAAATGTCAAAATTTTGTGTGCTGCTTCGGCATCCATCTCATTTTAGTAAAGCCACTGGCCTCAACACTGAACTTTGGCCTAGTTAATAAGCAGCTTTCCAGCCCCAGGGCACAAACTTCCCCTGAGCTCAGACCCACCCACACTATCCACTCCACCCACACACCTCATCCAAAACCCACAGCTGGCCCCAAACGATAAGCTAACCCCCTACCACCCTCTGAACCCCAGCCCTTTTCTCATTTCACATGCGTTTGCTTTAAATGAACCAATCTTTGACTCCCGTGGGAAATCTCCTAACCTCACCTCTGGACCACAGTAAAAGGTCCTCCTTGCTCTGCCTGTGTCCTCCCTGCCTGCTGTTGAACTACCTGAGCCCACTGCACTTCTTTTCAACACCTTGTGGCACCCCTTTCTTCCTGGGACCTATGAATAATAAACTATCTTTTCTCATGCATTATTGTCTGGGTCCCCCATTCTGTCACACCTGACCTTGACTGGGACCTAAATTTAAAACCCAACTTATGTAATTCAAAAGTACTATTATCTCATTGAACTCCATCTAAGGTGTTTGTCAAAAATTAGTGATTTATAATAAAAAGGAGTTTTAGTGATATATATGTATTAGCTGATTGATTGGGCCTTGCTGTGATTTTGATGACAGGAAAAAATTGGAAGACTTTTGGTTTTCCAAAAGGATTTGTCATTATACACCAATGTTTATATTAGCATTATTCACAATTGAAAAAAGGTGGAAATAACTCAAGTGACCATCAATAGATGAATGGATAAACAAATGTTGTTTATACATACAATGGAATATTATTCTGTTGTAAAAAGGAATGAAGTTCTGATAAATGCTATAACATGGATGAACCTTGAAGACATCATGTTGAGTGAAATAATTCAGACACTAAAAGACAAATATTTTATGATATCTCCCATATAAAATACTAGAATAAACAAATTTCATAGAGACAAATAGTAGATTATAGGTCACCAGGGGCTGTGGGGAAGTGGTGGGGAGTTATTACTAAATGGATACAGTTTCTGTTTGAAATGATGAAAAAGTTGGGGTAATGGATGGTGGTGATGGTAGCACAATATTGTGCATATAATTAATATCACCAAATTGTATACTTGGAATTGGTGAAAATGGGAAATGTTGAGTGTATACATGTTACTACAATAAAAAGTTTTAAAAAATTTTTTCAAAGAACCACACACACATGCAGAGAGAGAGAGAGAATACATCTATGACTAGGAATGGATGCTTTTCCAGCATCTACAGAGAAGATCTTATTTTCACTTTGTTTTTTTGGTATTTGTCCAAAATAATAGATTTTCTAATATTGAACTAGCCTTGCATTTCCAGAATTAACCCAGCTTGGTCATTGTCTAGTATTAATATGCTGATGGATTCTGTTTCCAAGTATTTTATTTGAGCTATTTTAATAACAGTAGTCATAAATAGTATTGTGATGGTTAAGTTCATGTGTCAACTTGACCAGGTAATCGTGCTCAGTTGTTTGGTCAAGCAAGCACTGGCCTTGTTATTGTGAGGACATTTTGTGGACTTGATTTAAGTCAGTAACAGTAAGTTGATTGTATCAATGGCTAATTACATCTACAATCACCTAAGGAGATTGCCTTCAGCAATGAGAGACGTCTCATCCAATCAGTTGAAGGCTTTAAAACAGGGGTTATTAACAAGGGGTCCATGCGCTTAAGTTGAAATTTAAAAAAATCATTATTCTTGTGGGGACGTGTTGGTGCGAGTGTGATACACTTATTAAACAATGCACAGTAGAGTGTGGACTTAGTAAGGGGTCCGTGGTTTTCACCTGACTGGCAAAGGGGTCCATGGAATAAAAAAGGTTAAGAACTCCTGCCTTAAAAAGAGAAGTGATGATTTCAGCAGTCAGAAGAGAGAATTTTCATTTCTACTTCAGCCAGCCAGCTTAATTTGCCGAAAACCCTCTTTGGAGTTCCCAGCTTGCAGCCTGCCCTAAGGAATTTGGACTCGTGCATTCTCACAGTCGCATGAGACAATTTTATAAAATCTCATAATATTTACACATATCTCCTGTCAGTTGTTTCCCTAGAGATCCCTGACTAATACAAGTATAAATCTGTAGCTTTTTTTTTTAAAAAAAAAAGGATTTGTCGTTAGAGTCACTTTCTCAATCTGTGAGAACTACACCAGAAGGGTTTTAATCAAGGCTAATTAGAATGACAATGCTCTTTCACTTGGGCCTCTTATATTCCAGATATATTCCAGATATATTCTGGAAAGGCTTGGGCAAAGGAAATATAGCTCATGTCAATCCATCTTTGCATATATGCAATATTTTTAAATAAAAGCCTATTTTATCATGTGCTTTAAATATGTATTTGTTTAAAATTTTGATCTGCAGGTTTCACTCACTATGGACAATGTCCAACACATAAACTAAAGGTGGAGCTTCCTCAAACCAATCAACCAAAGCAGACTTTTTCTGCAGAAAATGTTTTTACTTCATTTTTCAATTCAGATCAACAAGCTTATTTGTTTCCAAGTCCTGATTCTTAGATAAGACTTAAACAGCTTCACCTGAGATTGTTACCTGGATGAAGTAAGATGCCTCTACCTCCAGGATTTCTAGACAACTCCCTTTAGGTCCCTCTCTGAGGACCCTCCTTCAGGAGAGATGTGTTCTAGAACTGACCCTGTGTTTGGTGCCCAGGACGGTTTCACATCAGGACCAATGCCCCCTAGTAAGATTCCAGATAGGTGAGAGGTTTGCAGTTTTTGTTTTTTATTTTTTTTAATAAAGGAGGAAAAGATTGGCTGAGGGAAAAAAGACTTAGGAAGTATGAAGTCCAGAAGGCAGGTATATTCTCAGGCAGAAAAAATACAAATTAAAGGTGAGAATCTGAAAACTAATTCCCTTAAAATTGTCAATGCCTGAAAACCCCTTGGAAAAATTTTCATTCACCCCTGTTTAAAAAATACTGAGGCAGAAACAACTGTTATTTGCAATTTTAGCCACTGATCATTCAATTCATTAAGTATTGGCAATGTGGCATTCCATTTCTCCTCCCAGTTTACCAATCAGACAGGCATATTTAGCTCAAAGAAAGAAGGCCTGAGGCAAGGATGCCCAGAAGCTCAGAAAGACAGCTTCCCTTACCTCAACTAAGTTTCTTCAAAATAAGGGCATCTTGGCCTCAGGGTAAGTCCCTTGGGGGAGTTAGTAAGGTTAGTTGAGCTTCAGGCTTTCTCCAGAATGACAGAACAAAGGGTGTATTTCATAGAATCATAGTTTTGTTACAGCTGAAAGAATTTCAACCTGTCCAACCCTCCTTAGAGACTAACTTTCAGATGTACAATTATGCTGACTTCTGCAATTATATCTCAGGGTCATTTCAGAAGGAGGAATGGGAAGGTAATGACACCCAAGCTATGGGACTGTGGTTCAGTAGAGCTGACATGAGGCATTGTTTGGCATCATTTAGATAAAACAAAAGGGTTTGACCATATTTTTCACTGTCCACCAAGTGTCTTTTAGACATCTTTGTGATTTCTTCATCTGGAAAACCCAATGGCCATTATTACTTCTCAGTGGTTTTCAGAGGAATGACAGTGAGAGATGACTGGAAGCATTTTTTACCATGACTTTCCCAAGAATAGTTTTTTTTAGAATCTTTATCACCCCACAAATGGTCTTAGGATCCCAAGGACTCCTACTGGACTTGGGCTGAATAGGAGATTGAAACTAAAGTGCTTCTAATTATTCCAAATGGTAGGCACTTCAAAATAAATTTATTTTAAACCCTGAGCAAAGTTGGCTTCATCTCTGGTGAGTTTTTCTTATTTAATTCAGACTTGACTGCTCATTCCCCACTTTGCAAGTGCTGGCAGTTTCTGAGGATCAGAGCGGGACAGTCATGACCTTCAACTTTGAAGACCCCAGTCAGCTACACATGACCTAGTTGTTAAACAGCCTTCCATGGCCCTGGAAGGGGTCAAGATACATACTTGTGCTTTGTGGGACTTCAGAAAAAGGGAGAACTTCAGTCCCAAAGCTTGGGCATCATCACTTTCCCATTCCTCCTTCTGAAACGACCCTGAGATACATCTTCAGAAGCCAGCACAATGGGACATCTGAAACTTAGTCTCCATGGAGGGTGCAGACTAATCGAGTCTACAGAGCTAGAGAAAAGCAGAGCAGTGGTGAATTGAGGAAGAATAGAGAGTCAATCAGTGTAATTAGAAACTGTTTTAATGTCAAAATTAGTAATCTCATTTTCTGAATGCTTTGGGTAATTGCTTCTCTTTATTTTAGAAAATGCTGAAAATAAACCCTTTAAAAAATAAACTCAAGTGACTTTGCAGGAAAATAAGAATCCAAATGAATATGAAAATTAACTGAGTCTAAAATTATTAGGAGGAGAAGGGATTTTAGAGAACATCTGGAAAATGGAATTAATGTAGACTCCACATAGAGTCATGTGATGCAATTAGCATGGGAAGCAATTAGCATGACCTCATACACACTGGTATCATTTCACGTAATATAGTTGGGTCATTTTATAGATGAGGACCTAAGCCTAGGAGAGGCTGGCTTCTCTACAGTCAGAAAGCTGCCAATCAGCTGATCTCAGATTAGAGTCCTTGAGTGTTACTGCATATAGAATCCTCTCTGCAGTACAAGCTTCTAATACCCAGAGAGTTTAATCAACATGTTTTAAGTCAACCCTCAAAACTCTGGAAAATGCTGAGGGAGATGAGACTTTCCCAAAGACTTCTGGTACAATTCTGTGCCTAAAAATTGTTTGAGGTTGCTGGACAAGTTATATGGAAGCTTTTGGCTCCCTCAGAACCTTAAACCTTTATCTTGGCCAGGGACTGATTCCATACCATTGGAGAGGTGCTGGCTTAGGGGCTTGATGACTGCCTTGAAACACACATCAGGATTCTTTTGGAAGGAGGATTGGGAAGATGGTGGTGATGGCTTGTAAAATAGATGATACTTAACAAAAGGAAGCTATGGAGCCTCCTTTTTCCTACCCCAAGTTTCCAAAAAGTCCACCTCAGTAGGTGTTTATTTTGGCCTCTCTCATGTTATGGATTGAATCATGTCTCCCACAAAGCCATGTTCAAGTCCTAACACCTGGCCCTCTGGATGTGAACCCATTTGTAAATAGGATCTTTGATGATGCCATTAGTTAATGTGAGGCCTTAATACAATATGACTGGAGTTCTTCTTAGAAGACATTTGGACACAGCAAGTAGGAGTGAATAGGAGACAGAGGGACAAGACAGCCAAGTGATGGAGGCAGAGATTGTGTTCTATCATGGATTGCCGGCAAGCTACAGATTTTAGAGAAAGTGTGATCCTGCTGACAACTTAATTTTGGGGTTCTAGCCTCCAAAACTGTGAGATAATAAATTCCTGTTGTTTAAGTCAACCAGACTGTGGTTGTTATAGCAGCCCTGGTGGATGAAGACACTCAGAATCGTTGAAGCCTGTTTTATATTGGAATTAAGGGAAGCTGACTGTGGCTAATATCAATTGATAAAGCATGGAAATGGCTGGCCAGGTTCAGCCATCTGGCATGGCCACCAGGGTCTCATTAACAGAGCGATGCAGAGCTAGATAACTCAATTCGTGCACTTATTACAACTCTGCATTGTAACAAATAAGTCTTTACATATACATTTTTAAAAAAGCCATTAAGTACACTGGTTAAATCTATGTAATTTTTTTCTAAATATAATTAGGATACTTTGTTATTAATATGCTTTTTTTTTCAAACCCACTCCCTTAAATATTATTGTATCTGTCTTCTTTTTGTTTACTGGATTTGGCTGTTTTCACAGCTTTATACACTTTCTATACTAGTTTATATTTAGCTGCTATTCAGAAAATTCCTTCATAACTTTATGCTAGTTCTTTCTTACCCCCCTCAATACTGTTCTAGAATATATTTTCATATGTTTATTAGCCTTTCTTCTTTTCTTTTATGAATTGCCTGCTTATACATGTTGCTTCTATTTCTTTTGGGTTTTCTGTCCTTTTCATGTGTATTTGTAAGAGCTATTACAAATTCATATAATGAATATGGAGGTTCTAGTTATGTTCCAAATGTGGTAGTTTGTGGAGTCTACAGAGATGAATAAAATTCTCATGGTTCCTGTCTGCATAAACTAACAATGTAGGAAGAAACAGGCATTAAACGAGTAAAGAAAATATATCTAATTATAAGATGGTAAGATTTTAAGCAGGTAAGTGACATGGTCTGATTATAATCCTGCCTTCCTAGAGAGAGAATGGATTTTAAGGAGGCTAGAATGCATACAAGGAGAACAAGTCAGAAACTTCTGGAATAGTCCGTGTGAGTTATAATTATGGCTTGAACTAGAGAATTGGCATGGGAATGGAGACAAGTCTGCATATTCCAGGTATTTTGGGGAAGGATAAAAGTTAGGAATGGGTGTTGGATTTGATGTGGGGGTGTGAGAGAGAAGGAGGTCAGGAATAACTCAGATTTCTGGCTTGAGCAACTGGAGAGAGGTTTTAATTTTTTTTTTTTTTTTTTTATTAAGATGGGAAAGCCTGGGAAGTGGTTAGGTATGGAATCAAGAGTTCAGTTTTGGACACATTAAGTTGGTGACAACTGTGAGATATGGTAGTAACTCCAAGTGGACAGCTGTACATACAAACCTGGAGCCCTGAAGCACAGGAAATTCTGGGCTGTAGATATAAATTTTGGCATCATAACCATATGGATAGTGTTTGAAGCCTTGAGAATGGATATGTTCATCTAGTTAAGGGGTGCAAATGGAGAAGAGAAGAAAGCCTGGGTCTGAGCACTGACGAATGTCACATTTAAAGATTGGATAGAGGAAAGGAGGATCCAAAAAGGAAGCTCTAGAGAGGGTGGCCAGAGAAGTGGGAGGAAAACTTGAGATGTCGTATGTATCTAATGCAAAGTGCTTCAAGATGGATGGAGTGTGCAAGTATGGTGTGACTTATGCAGCAGAGGAATGCTTAGGGGAGGTTAATACTGACAGCATGAAATTTGCATAGCTACGGGGACAGACCAAGGGCCCAAGGAACAACATGATTGTCACCAGGATGCAGGACCAGGGAATCTATAGTAGACCGGGGAGAAATAAAGAAGGGGATAGAGGGGAACACCAGAGAGTGGTGGGGTCAACAACAGGCTAGAGGTTTCATTGAGGTCAAAGGAGAGTTGCCATTTTGGGTAAGTGAGCAAATGAACAGAAAGCTGGGAGATGATTTCCCAGAGTAGAATGTTTGAACTCATGATTTTGAAGATGGTACGGCTTCTGCTGATGGCATGACCCAGAGTGTGACCTGGCTGTGTGGGGTTGAAGTGAAAGGGAAGGAAGGTCATTGGATAGAAGAACACCAAGTATCAGAGAGGCCAGAGTGCTGGATAGGTCATCACAGAATGAGGATAAGTGCTGACGTGGGAAGGACTGTGAGTCAGGTTTAAAGACTGAGGGCCAGTGACCGGGTCTTCCATGAATGAGAACAAGTAGGAGGTGGTGTGGCCAGAGGCACAAGCATCAAAGGAGCAGAGCAAGCACAGAGAAGAAGCTTTTCCCTTGGTCCTGAACTTGCAAGTATATATTTTCTATGTCTGTTTTTCTTATTTTTGTACTCTGTGTATGATCATTTTTTTTCAATATAGGAGTTTTTAGTCAAATTCCCTGTTGATTTTTGCATGAGAAAAATAGAAAAAATAATAGTATCTACCTTATAGAATTGTTACCATGGGGGGGTTGATGTAGCTCGGTGGTTGAGTGCCGGCTTCCCACGTATGAGGTCCTGGGTTCAATCCCCAGTACCACCTAAAACAAAACAAAAAAAAAATTGTTGTGAGAATTAAATGAGATTTTGCAAATAAAGCTCTTAGTGCAGTGCACTCAATGAATTTTAGTTATACAGGATTTTACAAAATTTTCTCTATTTTTATAAGAAATTTTCTCTCCTTTTTAATTTGCTTTTACATGTTTAGTTATTACTTCTTTCATAATTCTTTACTTTCCACATTGAGTCATCATCAATCTGTTCATTTTTTAAAAGCCATAACTTAGTATCTTCTATAAAATTTAGAAACTGAGTTTGCAACTCATAAGGTTTCAACTTAGGCCTCTGTGCAATTGTGTGTGTGTGTGTGTGTGTGTGTGTGTTTGGTAAATGTTGAATGGCTTTCAGTTCTATTTTGTTCATGTACCTATTGAATTTTCTTTAAAACTTTCAAACGATGGTTTCAAGTGTAAAAACTCCATGAATTTCACACCTGTGTTTTATGACTGAGTTTTAATATTTATTGTGAATAATTATTAAGAAATTATCATTCCTACAGTTATTATTGTCATTTCATAATGCGATCCCCTCTTCCTCCAAAGATTTCTACATCCTTATTTGGGTCAAAATATTTCAGTAAATCCTAAATTCAACTTATTAATGAACAATATTTTGGAGAAAAGACACCTAACATTGAAATTTGTTTGTCAGGGAATTTCTAAGGATGCATCTTATGAGTCCATGAAATAAGTCCATGACAAAAATCAAACAAGCTTCCTAGCATTTTGTTGCTGTTAGTATTGAATCATGTGAATAAGAGGAAAATGTTCTTTCCAATTTTTTCAAACAGTGTATATTTTTTGAACTTCTGGTAGGTGCTTTTATTAGTCTGCCAAAATGGTGCCAGGGCAAAGTACCAGAAATCTGTTGGCTTTTATAAAGGGTATTCATTTGGGATAAAAGCTTACAGTCCTAAGGCCATGCCAGGTCCAACTAAAGGCACCATATGAAGTGCTTTCTCACCAAAGTCAGCTGCCATGTGTTGAAACAAGATGGTGGGCAATCTCTGCCTGGTCTCTCCTTCCCCTCCTGGCTCACCCTTTCCTCTTGAGTTCCATGGACCCAGCCTCTTGAGGCTTCATGCTTAAGTGATCCTGTGGTCCCCTCTCTCCTGGTGTAGGGCTTGTTTCTTTCCAGGCCTCCTATATCAGTCTCTGCTGGTCTGCTTTCTTCCCAAGCTCAGCTGTAAGATATCAGGCAAAATGGCTCCTCTCTCTCTGGGGCCTCAGCTGATTGAGCCTTCTCCTTTCTGTCACATGGCAGGATCAAAAATGACAGAGCTCTCTCTTCCTGTGTGTCTGTCTCAGTAAGTGTCCGTTTATATCAGACCCAGCAAGGGGACGAGGACTCAGCCCGAGTCATGACCACTGATGTAGTCGAATCAAAAGCCCAAAGCAATCTTATCAAATATCTAATCAAAGGCCCCTCAATAGAATTTAATACAATCAAAGGGTCTCACACCCAGAGGATTAGATTAGTTTACAAACATATCTTTCTCTTTTTGGGATTCATAAAATAATCTCAAACTGCCTCAGTGCTGTAGCTAGGTACCACAGAAAACCCAAAGATGGTATAAAACAACATCCTTGACATGAGAGCAGTTACAGTATATTTGGGATGGGGTGAAGAAGATTGTGAGAACATGCTCACAGATACTTTGAGGCAAAATATTATGTCATAAAGAGTACTAAAGCAAGGGATGGGAAGATTGCATAAAGATGGTCAAGTGAGCTCATGTGGCTACCTGAAAATGCAGAAAATATATCAATATTATACAAAAATTCCTAACAGAACTACAAATTAAAGGGATGAGTTCAATTAACTAGAAATTATTAGGAATCCCTAAAAGGGAGCTGGTAGATAGCACAGATTAAAGTGGCTAGCCAGAGCCCAAAATATTTCCAGGAGGGGTCTCTGTATATAAATGGTGCCAGCTACAGGGATAGCAGATATCTGGAGGAACAGGAGGTCCTGGGACAACCATCTGAGGATGGGGATCAGGATATATGACTAGAATAATAGTGATAGCAAAGAAATGCTAATTATTATGAACTGTAGATTACAGATGTGGTCATGAGGTGGGCTCCTGAAGGTCATTTCATCCATTCCCCTGTCTCTACCTATCTTAAGATTTCCAGAGAGAGAGAGATAGTGATTAGAAGTAATCACAATTGTTTTTCCTTCTTCTCACAATTGCTTTTAAACTATGATTTTTAAACTGAAGAGTCTAACTTTCCTTATGTCTTATTGGTGAGACTTTAAAGGAAAGATTTATGTTTATATTAATTGTTCAGAAAGGAATTTTAATAATAGAGAGGCTGTAGGAGACAACGGAAGCCAAGATCATGATTCAGAGAACAAAAGCTTTCCAGGAGGGATTAACGTACACTCAGAATTCTCCCTGTCAGAGGAAGGCACTCCCATGCAGGGGAGTTCTCCACCGAATTCACATACAGGCAGTTTACTCATGCAGTTAATAAAGAATCCATTGCTTCTTCCACTGATAATAACAGAGATCTGAACTGTAAATCCCTACCTTGCTGAATTTCCAGTTTGATTATGTGGAGTTTCTCAATCTCAGCACTGTTGACACTTTGGGTTGGACTATTCTTTGTTGTGAGTGGCTTTCCTGTGCAATGAAGGATGTTTAGCAGCATCTCTGGTCCCCACCCGCTACATGCCAGTAGTATCCCCCAGTCGTGACAACCAAAAATATCTCCGGATATTGACACACATCCCCTGGGGGCCAAATTCCCTCTGCCCTTGTTGAGAACCACTGATGTAGAGAAACAACATCTTTACTATCTTTACTCTCCAATGTTTCCCAACAGTTAAGTTAGCTCTTTGGAGAGTTGCAGAGAGACAGAAGATGTCATTTCTAATAATGCTAATCCCCAGCGGGCTAACGGAAGTGGGAAAGTGCTAACCGTGCATGTGCCTTGAGTTAATGATTCCAGTCCGGACTGGAGGGGCGAAAAGTCACCATGGCAACAGTCAACCACCCCATCCCAACCTGGGTGTTCCAGGAGCAGCCCTTAGCAAATGCCTAGTGGGCCGGGCCCTGCTGAGCCTCTGAGTCTTGCTGAGACTGCGAGAAAATGTGACCTGGATTCAAAACATTAAAATAACCCTTTGGCAACAGGCATCAGGGATGAATAATGACTGTCTCCCTAGAAGGACCTCTCTTATTTTTGTAAGAAAGAAATCTCCATACGTTCAGGCTGCCTACAAAATCCTCCCCAAACTTATGACTTTATCCCAAGAGCTCCGAATAGATATAAAACAAACCCCAACAAACAACAAAAATCTCTGGGCTATTTAGACATAGCTGATGCTTGCTCACATTCAAAAAAAAAAAAAAAGCTTCTGTGGTCAGTAACAACTGCACGCTGTTAGATGAGGTAAGCCCTGTTGCCATGGAGACATGTTTTCCAGTGGTGCCTGCATCATGAAGCATCTCTGAGCAGCCTTTCCCCTGCAGCTGAACATCTAGATCTTGAGGGAGGAGGGTCATCCACAAAACTAAGGCACATCCCAATAGAGAAGAAGGCAGTTGCTAGAATGGAAATGGCTTGCAACCCAAGCCCTTTCCTTCTAGGGATCCCCAAATTTGTACTTGCAAGGACCAATTTGGGGAAAGAAGTGGTTTCTGAGCATGCAGCAAAGGTGAGACAGAGACAGGGTAGAAGAGGCCATGTGTGAAAGCTGGGCATTGGAGACGCCTCCCCACTGCTGCCCAAGTCCAAAGAAGCATCTGTTTTGAACACTTCTACTTTGAAGTGGAAGCTGGCTGCTTGCACTCTAGGGGTTTCCCAGAAGAGGAGACACTTTTGTTGCCACAAACACTAGAAAATACTTCAGAGGATATTTGGCTGGATTAATGCAGTCTGAATTTTACTGGAATAAGATTCATAAACAGTAAGAACATGGCGTGCGGCACATAAACATCATGCAAATTATGCACAGGAGATTTTCACCAGAAGCAATGGCTAAGGTGACTCAGGAAAGGTGCCTGTACAGCTTCAGGTGAAACTCAGACTCTCGTTCCCAGGGACTTTCTCTCTAAGGATAGACTCACATCCAGAAGAGGTTGGGATCAGTCTTCACCAAGTAATGCCTCATGGTTGATGAATCTGTTCCCAATAAAGCCAAGTTTTATAGTCTGCCAGTGGGCTGACTGCAGTCATAAAAATTGATCTCATAAAAGAGCAACATGAGTGGTTGACACATTGTATCTGTTGGCATGAGTGGAAGGACATATTGTATCTGCACCATGCTCTGCTCAGAGAGCGGGAGTGGCCCTCGATTTCAGAGAAGAAGGTGAGAGGGTAACTGGATTTTAGGGTTTTATTTATAGTGGGGAATTCTCCATCTAATGGGCTTTGGAGAGCTTTCAAGGGCTAGGACTATTGTGTGAACTCTGGTTTCCAGGGAATTATATTTTCTTTTGTTGCTGCTGACATATACCTGGTAAATGTTCCCAAAATCAATACTACAGAATGGAATGGCTTCTGGCTTCTTTAATAGTTACAACACTAAGGGCTAGGACTATTGTGTGAACTCTGGTTTCCAGGGAATTATATTTTCTTTTGTTGC
>JAQZBX010014533.1:0-38530 GCA_029593785.1 Cabassous unicinctus
CTCCTGAATTTCTATAATATCCTTCTTACTGGTTTCCCTGCCTCTCACCACTTCCCAGCAAATCCACTTCCCCCAGAGCAGCCAGGGTGATCATCATGTCCCAAGCCTCACTGGAGCCCTTTGGTGGTTTGCATCATCCTAAGGGTAAAGTCTAAACTGTGTTGTCCGAAGCGGTAGCCACTCACCATGTGTGGCTGCTGAGCAATTGAAAGGTGGCGAGTCTGAATTGAGATGTGCTGTAAATGTAACTAAATACCAGATTTCAAAGATTGAGTAGGGAAAACGAGTAAAATATGTTCTTAGTAATTTTTGTGTTGATTGTATGTTGAAATAATATTTTAGATATTTGTGTTAACTGTGTTATTAAAATTAATTTCAGTGGTTTCTTTTTTTTCCCTTTTAAAAGGTGGCTACCAGAGGATCTAAAATTGCATATGTAACTCCCTATATATCTATTGGATAACACTGACCTAATCCCTAGCATGAATTGCCCCCATTTTTCTCCATCCCCTTCTTGAATTTCCTCGAATCTCTTGAATTTATCACACTCGCCCTCTTGCTTCTGGGTCTATGATAGACTATTGCTTCCTTCTACCACCACCCTTTCCCTCTCTCACTAACTTTTACTCATCTTTTAGTTCACATCTTAGATATCACTAGCTCTAAAAAATCTTCCTTGACTCCCTGAATCTGGCTTGGCTCCCCCTCTTTTTCTAGTAGTATACTTAGAATACTCTCTATACTTCCTTCTCCCAGAGACTTTCCATACCACTTTGAGTTTGCTTTTTTAAAAAAAGCAAATATTATCTATCTATTCCATTAAACTGTAAGTTCCATTTTTAAGCCAGGGTCATGTCTGTCTTGTGCATCTGTGTATTGTGGTCCTGAGGAAAAACTCAGCAAACTTTTTTTGAGTGAACCTAGACAATTTATTAAAGAGGCAAGGAAATCAAAGTTCATCAAGGAGAGACTTCTTACCCAATGTCATGCAGCGAGTTCACGGCAGAGCCATGATTTGGGCCGGTGTCATCCACCAGGAACACAAGTTTCCAACTTTAAATAATGTATAACACTGGAAGAATTTTACCAGATGCATTGGACAGGGATCTGTGCTGGTTGGTTTGGTCCTGCCCAACAAAATGAAGAAAGAGCTAACCATCTTAAACTGAAGTAACTGATGCCAAGCCTGGTTGGGGCTGCAACATTTGCCAGCCTGAGGACTTCCCTTCTCCAGCAACTCTGACTCAAAAAATTTACTTCTGGCAATGTCAGGTGAGGGAGGCATTGGGACAGGTAAATAATAATAATAATAATAATAATAATAATAAGACCATGGAGATCTGCACTATAAATAGGAGGAACAGATATATAGGACAAGCTGACTCAGGGAGTTAATTTGCTGCAGGGAAATTGTCCACCCGGATTAAGAAACAGAGGTCAATTCTGAGATGCTGGCACAACCATTCCACGTGTTTACATGTTTCTGAATAGAACAAAACAAGAAGAACAAAATTTAGTTATGAAGCCTCCAGTGTTCATCCTTTGCCATACTTGCACCTGGGAAAAAATCCTTTCCAGCAATATGTAACTTAGTTCACTTCCAAATTATGCCATGTCATTGCCTCATAGATCCTTTTGGAAAAAAAGTTATAAGGCTAAATTTGTCTGTTTTCTATAGGATTTTCAACTATAATCAAATCTAACTTTTTTTTTCCTAATATCATAAACTCATGCAGTAAATTTGGCAGACAGAAAAGTACAAAGAAGGAATTCCCCCTAATTCTACCACCAAAAACAATCCCATTCTTTGAATGACTTGTATTTTCAATAGTATCCATGTTTATTCACTTACATAATATAATAGGATACTGTGAATACAATTTAATAGTCTTTTTATTCTCAGATATACATCATGACCATTTCCTATGTCAATAAGTACACGTTAATAATATGATTTTATCGCCTGCTTAATATTACAACATATTTAAATCCTCCCAACAATCCTCTATTATTGGACATTTAAATTGTTTCTAATTTTTCACTATTATAAATCATGCTACAAGGAACTTCCTTATGCACATATTTCTGATTATTTCCAGAGGATAAATTTGTAAAAATGGGATTGCTTACTAAAGATAATGCACATTTTAAGGATTTGTGTATTTATTCTTAGCTAGCCTCCTAAAAGTTTTAGCACAGGCTGATCTTCAATGTTCCCAAGTGTTCTATATATGCAAGTTCACACATGTTTGGAAGTAATACCATTTACCATCTAACATGAAGTTTGTTTTTGATAATGCAACCAGAAAGGAAGGAATTCCAAAGAAAGTCAAAATGAAATAAATTCTAAACTCAAATTGATGCTCATCCATGTCTAGATACTTAAAAGTGGCATTTCCCAAAATGCTTCATAAAAAAAGAGTTCTTTGATCAGGTAGGCTTGGGTAAAATTGCATTCTCCATCTCTAGGCAGATTTTGAAAAAGTCCTGCAGTAAGTTTGAACAGGGTCAACTCTGTTTAAGTCAGTGGTTTTTTTAGTTATTTGGCCACAAACTCTTTAAAAAAGATACCCAAACCTATAACTATTCCAAGTTATGCAATCAGGGAAACACTCTCTAGAGTAAGGTCAAAGCAGTACACCATGGGAGCTGTATATGATTTTGTTTTAAGACTACATACTTGACCACAGGTGGTAGGGCCAGATCAGTTTGAATTCTTTGCTCATGGTCACATGACAAAGCTGACCAGCTCTCTAATACCAAGCCCTACGGGGATCTCCAGTGAACCAAAACCATGATCAGAGGAGCAGAGACTAGAGCTAAGGCTTTACCCATGAAGTTCTATTCTGCCCACCCCCACCCCTACCGAAACAGGTTTGCTTATGGCTGTGTGATTGCAAATGTGGGGTTCATCTATGTCTCACCTTCATGGGTATGAGTGGAAAGTCATTATTGTTATCTGTTTAATTTCTGCTCCAAACTATTTTAAGACTTAGAGAATAAATCATAAACATGCATGTTAAAAACCTCTCTTAGGCTAAGTTTTCTTGGAACCGAAGATAAATAAAAATATCTTATCAATAAAAAATATCAAACAAATTGTTTGGTTCCCCATGTATCTCAAATATCAGAATTTTGAATACCACCATTGTATTTTTTTACTGTTATTTATTTAGTATTTTTTCTTTAAATTGACTCAAGTTTTTACTTATATATCTTCTTTAGTAGTCCTGAGCAGAAAATGTCTACAAAACTATAGATGTGGTGGTTTTAATTTTTCTAATATATATTAAAATAAACACATAATTATTAAAATAAAAATAGTATTTACCTGTGGACCACCTAAAATTATTTCAGGTCCTGGGCCAACTTTTTTCTGTAAAGAGCCATACAGTCAATATTTTAGGGTTTGCAAGCCATGCAGTTTCTGTCACAAGTATTCGACATTGTTGCTGCAATGCAAGAGCAGCCATGGGCCACATATAAACGAATGGGCATGGCCCTGTTTCAATAAAACTTTTATTTACAAAAGCAGGCAGCAGGCTGCATTTGGTAGTTAACCAATCCTTACTCCAGATAAAACAAAAAGCTGATTGAATTTTTCACTTTCTGAGTGATTATATTGGTTCATTGTAGGCACGGTCTGAATACAATGAGTTGGGTAATAATTGGACAGCCAAACCTCTTTATTTGCTTTCTACCTCTATTTTCTGAAATAGTCCCAATTTCAAGCCATGTGTTGCAAATTTGGGAATTAGTTTCATCACTCTGAATCTCTTATGACTAATATTAAATAAAAATGAGGAACTCGCCTTTGCAGCAATGAATAGGCATTGTAAGACAATCGACTAGACTTCCTTCACCTTCCTATTGAACTTTATACGAGAGCCCTGCTCAGTATTTTTACCCTCTCGAAATTATTCTTCATGGGTGGAAAAAAAAAAACCACCACCCAAGTAGACTGTGCACCTAAATTATTGACATTAAAATTTAAAATGTTAATTAACAGAGGCTCTTATCTGAGAGAAGCAAGTTTGCCATTAATTCTCAATCTCGCTGAATCTAGGCTTCTTTACATCTTTTGTTTGACCCAAGTTGTTCTGAGGTTTACTACAGATTTAAAAGTGAGAAGCTTCCTCAGCACTAGAGAAAGAAAGGCTCAATTCTGCCAGTTTTGTACTTTGGTTCACGTGATCTTGCAGGAAAAATATATATTTCTGTAAAAATATGGGAGCCTGTTAGTATGATTAGCTTATCTCCACTCACTGCTCACAGTTTTCCATCCTAGATGTTCACAGATAACAGCACTTCTGAACAGTATTTTTCATGTTTACAAAGCTTTTCCAAATATATGGTCCCATTAAAGCCTTGCGGTAATTCCGTGAGCTGGGTATTATTATCCTCCCTTTAAAACGAGGAATCTGAGGTTTCCTGCCAGCTACAGCATAGGAAGAACCCTACGGTGATGCTAGCCAATTCCCACCCCACTCTCCAAGGTGACTCTTTCCCACTCTGCTCATTATCACCATCCCAGATCATATATCCTTTACCATGGTGGTCCCCATGGAGCCCATTCAAGGGAGCTGGGATGGGTCAAGGTAAACCCATATCTAAATGATGCACAGCTCCGTGCTAACTTGATAGCTAGTAAGATGAACTCACATCTCCTAATTCTATGTCCAATGTTTTTCCACAGATGTTAGCTGCTTCTGAGATAAAGAGGAACTTAATAACTAGACCAATATTGGCAGAATTGCTAATTCAGCTTTCAGTTCTAAAGGGTAATTTAGAGAATTAGAATGGGGAATTGTGAAACAGCATACAATCATGGCTGCATTTTTTTTTCATTTGCAAAATATGTGAATAGGTTCACCCAGAATCCAAGAATATTAGAACTTAAAGACACCTAGACACCTTGACTATCACCTAGTTCACTCCTTTATTTCATGGATAAAGAAACATGGGGGAAAGAAAAAAGAAACATGGGAGAAATTCACCCAAGATAATGATTAAATGATTATGATAATAAGAGCAATTGTAATTTCTTTAATACTTACCATGTGCCAGGCACATGTTTTAAACACGAGGCAGTTGCATTGTTACTCCTGTTTACAAATAGTGTAACTGAGACTTGGAGAGAACAATGGACTTGCCTGAGGTCACAAGTGAATAGGTGGTGGTGGAACAGGGTTTGGGGCTAGAATAGTTGATTCTAGAGCTCTCATAGCAGCAGCATAGCTCTTCTTTGAAGCAAAACCCAGTGATGTGATGAGAAGGACACCATCCTATAATGTGAAGGACACTTTACCTCTATTGTCTTCCTCACCAATCTTGCCATGACAAAAACATCAGACAAACCCAAATTGAGGGATATTCTACTTAATTCCTGGCTAGTACCCCTCAAAACTGTCAAGGTCATAAAAAATAAGGGCCATCTGACAGTCTGAGAAACCATAACAGACCAGAGAAGGCTGAGAAGACATGATGACTAAATGTAACGTGATAGGATCCTGGAACAGAAAAAAAGATGTTTGAGAAAAACTAGTGAAATCCAAATAAAAGGTGTCATATCAATGTGTCAATGATAGTTCCTTAGCTCTGACAACTGTCCCATAGTAATATAAGATATTAACCACAGGGGAAGCTGACTGAAGTATTGATGGGAACTCTGAACTATCTTTGAAACATTTCTGTAAATCTAAAACTATTCTAAAATTTAAAACTTTTTTTAAAAAAGAAAGCAAGGCTTGACCTAGACTTCCAGTGTTTGGTCTTTACAAGGATCACTGGCCTGTGGTTGTATAAGGGAAGGATACTATTAGGGATACAGTCTATGAGAAACTGAGTAAGGTTCACCACTATGCTGAGGAGAAAGTGATCTTGTGGAGAACTTTTGAATCTGAGCACAGCAGGTGGGAACTAAGAGGCTTATGACCCTGGGGCTTATGGAAATAGTGGCAGAGAGTAAAGTTGCAGATACACCATCGTTGATAGACATTTATAGAACATCGACTCTGCGTCAGGCCTTATTCCAGGCACTTACAGAAGAATGCAAAGATGAGCTAGATGCCACCTTCTCTCAGGCAACTTAGTTGCTATGGATGTGGAAGGGGTAAGGAATACATAAAACTGCCTTAGTGAGATCTTAATGTACATTTTTGCTTGGTTTTCCTTTGTTTTCAAAATTAGAATGGGTACTTACTTTCTGCTTTTTGGAGAATTCTTCAGATTGACTCCTGATTTAATGCAAACTCTTGTTCTTTATTTGAATAACATCTCTTGTTCTTGAGAAAGAATGAAAGAGACCCCCAGAGAAAGTCTTTTTCTCAAGCATTTCTTCTTGGGGAGCTTTGACACCCTAAAACTGTAGATCTGAACGTGGCCCCACATTAGAATAATGTGGGGAGTTTAAAAAAAGCAATGCCTGGGACACACCCCCATAGGTGCTAATTTAACTGGTCATGAATGGGACCAAGATATTGGCATTGTTTTTGACGCTCCCTGGTTGATTCAAATGTGTAGCCAGGAATGAAATACCACTGGGCAACATTTTGCCCAGAGTTACTGAGTGCATTTGGAAGGGAAAAGGGTGGTTGGAAGGGAACTGGATGAATCAGGCCTCTGGACAAGGGGCTGACACTGGTCCCTTGCATGGGCAGATTCTTATAAGTCAAGGAAACAACCAGTAAAGAAGACACAGGGGCTGGAGTTGGGGTGTTTAGCAGTTGCTAATCTTCCCTTTCCTAATCAAGAGGCATTTTCAGATTGGCCTTTGGGGATAAGCTTGCCTCTAATTACCAGCACATCTTTTCCTCAGCAAATTCCTGGTTTCCCCTGCTTTTTCTCCCTGGAATATTTCTGAACATTTGTTTAGAGTCAGTCCCACACCTAAGTGGACACTTGTCAGTTATTCACCTAGAAGTTGTGTGAACATCTAGCCACATCAGCTAAAAGGCAGGCTGACTTCTTGCATATAAAATGGATATTGACTGGAAAAGAGGGACAGGGCGGGGGAGGGGGGAGGGAGAAAAAAAATCAAAAGTAAGAAAAATGGCTGACTCAGGCAAATCTCAATGCATGTGGTGTGAAATAACATCATTAAGGGAGTTTGGCCAGGGGTAGGAATTATGCAAGAGCCTCTTTCAGCAAAACACAAGATGTTTGGGAAAATTGCTCTGAAAACTTCTGTATAATTTCTATTACAAGTTTAAGAAGAACTGGAGGTCACCTAAGAAGTTATATATCATACTTTAGAATACTTAAAAGAGAAACTCTTGCTACCATGAAGAAATGAAAATTATATTTTTGAGACTTCAATAAACTGATAACCCTAAATTATTTGAACTTGACAGATTTGAGTTCAAATCCTAGCTTCACCACTTTGTGTGAGCTTGGGTAAGTTACATCACTTCTTTGAGACCCAGTTTACTTCATCTGCAAAAAGGAATTAACTAGAGGATTTGGGGAAGATGGCAGAGTAGGAAGCTCCAGGAATGGTCCCTATGCCAAAATGGTTATTGAGCTAAATCAACTATTTTGAAACTTTGGAGAGTAGTGGAACACTGAGCAGCATCCAGGGAAGAGCTGGAAGAAAAGGTTGATAAATTGTGATATGTATTGGTGAATTTCACCCTTGTACAGTGGCTACCATCTCCCACCCACCAAGCTCATGGCAGGCAGCAGTGAGGACTGCAGCCCAGGCTCCAGGTGCAAGTTACTGGTACCAGAGTGGGCCATAAGGACCTAGGCCTCTGAAATACAAGGTTATGCAGTTTTAAATCAGCTACTTTAGATAGCAGGGGAGGGGAGCTGGCTCTGAGGGAAGCCATTGTTCTAATCCCCCTTAGGCAAAAGCAGCAGAAGAGTCTTAAAGAGGCAATGCCTTTTTCCCCTCTCTTTTCTCTTTCCATTCCCCATATAGGATCAAAAATAGTTTATAAAAGTCATAGATTGACAGCTCCATTCCTCAACAACAAAAACAAAAGCACCTAGCAATCCCAGAGGGAGCACTAGATTTCCAGAGATTTAATTCAGAATGTCCAGTTCTCAACAAAAATTACAAAGCACACAAAGAAACAAGACAGTAAGGCCCATTCACAGGAAAAGAAGAATTTGTCAGAAACCGTCCCTGAGGAGTTTCATACATTGAAACTATTAATCAAAGACTTTATATCAACTGTCTTAAATTTGTTCCATGAGCTAAAGGGATCCATATAGAAAGAACTAAAGTAAGTTAGGAAAATGTTGTCTGAACAAATTTAAGTGATGGAAATTATGAAATGGAGCCAAACAGAAAATTTGAAGCTGCAATTTCGGTAATTGAAATGAAAAAAAACTCATTAGATTTATAAGCAGATTTGAACAAGCAGAAGAAAAGATCAGCAAATTTGAAGACAAGACAATAGAAATTGTCCAGTGTAAGGAGAAGAAAGAAAACAATAAAGAAGAAAATGAATGAAAGGATAAAAGAGAGAGAAAAGGGGCAAGAAAAGTATTTGAAGAAATTGTGGTTGAAAAGTTCCCAAATCTGATGAAAGACATCAATATACACATCCAGGAAGCTCAACAAACTCCAAGCAGGATAGACTCTAAGTGATTACCAAGACATATTATAGTGAAAATTTCAAAACCCAAAGACAGAGAGGATTTTGAACGCAGTAAGAGTGTAGCGACTTGTCACATACAAGGGATCCCCAATAGTTCACAGGAGATTTCTCATCAGAAACCATGGAGACCAGAGAGTGGGGTAGAATATTTGAAGTCCTTAAAGGGAAAAAAATTGTCAACCAAGAATTCTATATCTGGCAAAATTATCTTTCACAAATGAAGGAGAAATTAAGATATTTACAGATAAACAAAAGCTGAGAAATTTCATTACCAGAAAATCTCCCCTACAAGAAGTGCTTAAGGGAGTGTTTCAGGCTAAAATAAAAGGATACTAGACAGTAGCTCAAAACCACAAGAGAAAAATAAGACATTGGTAAAGGTAACTACATAAGTAAATATAAAATCCTGTATTATTGTACTTATAGTTTTTAACTGTAAATGTGTAAAATAATATTTTAAATTTATGTTAATGGGCATACAATATATAACAATGTAATCTGAGCCAATATCAATATAAATGGAGAGATATAGTAGTGAGGCAGCTTAGTATAGGAAATAGGCAAGGCGGCTGGTCAGAATAAAGCTGTAACAGCTCCTCCCTGACCCCCCCCCCATCAAAACATAGCCATGAGACCCCACCCAGAAACCCCCTGAAGTAAGCTGCTGTTTGAGAACACAGCTAAAACCATTATAGTCCAAAAGCCCACCAAGACCCTGGTCACGAGGTCCTGTTTGAAACTCTTGGGCTCAAAAAAGCCTAGATAACTCAAAACAGAAAGGCCTCCCCATTGGTCCCCTGAAAACTGACAGGTGAGGATAGAAAGGCAACCAATCAGGAGAGCAAATAGCTGGGGTCCCTCCTTAATATGGCAAAAGGGGAGGAGGAAAGGCATTAAGAAGGTCGACCCAGGGACCCCATGTTCCTGTCTCACCCTGCAGCACGCCTGCACCCATGTCTGTCTGGGGTGTGTACTATCTCTTTTCTTGTTTCTTAATAGACTCTTTACTCCCTTTCCTACCCTATGATGTGTCCTTCAATTCCTTTATGTGACATAGCCAAGAACCTAGAAGCCCAAAGCATTTCACTAAAAGTAGCAGAGAGTTTGTATATTACTGACACTAGGTTTGTGCTAGTTGAACTATGTTGCTATTAGTTTAAAGTAATATATCTGATAACAGTTTAGTATTCAGAATATATAAAGAACTCCTACAACTCAACAACAAAAAGACAAACAACTCAATTTAAATATGCACTAAGGATTTCTCTCAAGAAGATATTCAAATGGTCACTAAGTATATGAAAACATCCTCGGCATCATTAGCAATTAAAGAAGTGCACATTAATACTGCAATGAGATACTATTTCACATCCACTAAGATGGCTATTATTTTTTAAAAACTGAAAATACCAAGGATATGGAGAAACAAGAACACTTGTACATTGTCTGTGGGAATGTACAGTGGTACAGCCACTGTAGAAAAACAGTTTGGCAATTCCTCAGAAAGTTAAACATAGATTTACCATATGAACTGGCAATTCCACTTACAGGTATATACCCCAAAGAATTGAAAGCAGGAACTCAGACAGATATTTGTTCACCAATTTTCACTGTAGCATTCACAATAGCCCAAAAGGTGGAAGCAAGCCAAATGTCCATCAGTAGATTAATAGATAAACAAAAAGTTGTCTGTACATAACAATGGAATACTATTCAGCCATAAAAAGAAGTGAAGGGCTGGAAAATGCATGGATAAACCTTGCAGTCATCATGTTGAATGAAATAAACCAGATACAAAAGGACAAATATTGTATGATTTCTCTTAGAATAAACAAGTTCATAGAAACAGAAAACAGGATAGTAGTTACCAGGGTGGTGAGAGGGAGGCATGGGGAGTTATTGCTAAAAAGAGTATGAGTTTTGTTTTGGGATGATGGAAATATCTGGAAATAGATCATGGTGATAGTTACACAGTATTGTCAATGTACTTAATGTCAAAGAATTGACCATTTAAAATGGTTAAAATGATTTTTGTTATGTATATTTTACCACAATTAAAATTAATTAATTATAAAAGGGGGGGGGAATTAAGTATGCCTGCCTCATGGAATGGTTAAAAGGAGAAAATTGGGTGCACAGAAATCAGTGACTTGGTCCAAAGTCTAGGTCTGATCCTGGCAGAGGTGCAGCCAAACATAACTACCCAGTTTTCCTTGAACACCTTTGCCCTCCTCCTTTGTGTGTGTATAAACTCATCATGCTGATGTTACTTCTTCCCAGTGAACTGACATCAGTACATCCACCATGGATAGGAACGCAGGCTCTGCATTCAAATCCTGGGCTGACCCCCAAGATAAGTGATCTTGGGCAAGTTTTGTCACCTTTTTCAACTTTGTGAATGAAATGGGGGTGATAAGAGTATCTAATTCATGGGGTGCTGAGAGGATTAAATGATATAAAGGAAGTTCACTTAGCACAGTGTCTGGTATGCAGCAGGCACTCAACAAGTATTAACTGTTCTTATCTTTGCCTGATATTTTTACCATTGCCTGTTGAAACAAACTTATCATTAAATACTGACTCCTTCAAGAAGGCCTTCTGATGACCCTCCTCCCCCAGAGAAGTAATCTCTCCTCCTTTTATGCCCGCACGATATTTTGTAGATCTCTCATGAACTCTATTCAGTATAATGCTTTGTATCTTTGTTTTATTTTTTCATCTAGAATATAAATTAATTGACTGTGAAATGTTTTCATGGTAATCTTTGCATCCACAATAGCCCTAATCACAGAATAGGTAATGACCAAATATTTGTGGAATTTAAATAGTTTGTAATAATTATAATAGATACCATTGAATGTGATCATCTAAGAGGCTCTTAGCAAAGGGCTTGATTCACAGAACGTGCTCTAAAAATGTTAGCCGTTTATTGAGTATTCACTGTGCTATTTCATGCATTATCTAATTTACTCCTCATAGTAGCTCTATCATGCACTTTCATTTCACAGTTGAAGACCTGAGGCACAAAGTAGGTGAATTAATTTGCCTAGGCTTACATAGCTAGGATTGGCAAAGCCAGGATAAGGAGCTGGTTCTCCCTATACTCAAAGACCTTGATCACAAGTAGTGAATGGGGAATGCCAGATTTTGTACCCAACCAGCAGATGGGAAAACTGAGGAACTGGGAATCAACACTGGGTTGACTGGCCCTTCTGCATTATGCATAGAAAAACAGGAGATCCATATGTGAAGGAAGTTTTAAGCTTCAACTTGTGTCAAACTGAAGTAACAGATTTCATCAAACTGCTGATCAAAGTGCTAAAAATGGTTTCATTTTTAAAAAGCACATGTAACTTTTTTTTCATCTGCTTGACTGGTCAAGTCAGTAAAAACAGTAAAAGCTGTTTATTCAGGGAAAAACCACTTACACCCTAATAGTGGTTGTTGGACCAAGTTGGCCAACCAACCCAGACAACCTGGTCAGCCAGGTGTGGATAGAACCTCAGGGAAAAGTTGAAGGAAGCCATTAGCAAAATGTTTTAAGGGCTGTGGAGATGATTTTAGAGTATGCACTGAGACAGCTGGCCAAGAGTAGAGGAGTAGTAAGAAATTTGCATAAGGAGCCTAGGGACCTTCTGTGGTGGTCAGGACTTGGACGTCTATCTAACTTCTACAATTCTAAGTAGTTGAAATCTTTTGGACAGACTGGATATCTTTGACTCACTTGGTGGAGGTGAGGCACTGAGACTCCCAAAATAACTCCCAGGATTGAAGGACATGAATCTAGAAATTTTAACCTCCCCCCACCACCCCATTATAACGGTAAAGACAATGATTGCTCTGGTCAAGAGACCCTGGACTATGTGCTGATTCAGATCTTCTGAGTGCATCATTGAGCCCTGGGGAAGCAGCTTTCTCAGTGAATTAATGTACACACGAACATACAAGCACACACACAAACTATTATTTGGGAGCCCGGGACACTTGTTCCATGGAACAAACCAAGTATAGTATTGATGACCTATTGAATCTTAAGTATGAATTTGCATTGGCAAAGATGGCAGCACCCAGAGCCCCATGGGATGTGGTTTATGCTGGAATAGCCAGGTCTTTGTAGCATTAGGGAACTTCTTTAGCCCCAGGAGTTCTGGCTATCAGTTCTGGCTCCAATGGGCAAGAAAGATCAAGGATGACTTACTCTTAGAAGCCTAGATCAGGGGAAAGGGATGGTAAGGAAAGGGAGGGGGTGTGTTCCTCCTAATCCAAGCATGTAGTTCCTTGCATATTATACTTGAGGGGGGTTAATGGGAGAACATTATTCACACCTGAGTTTGTAAGTCCAGACATCCTAGTTTCTTCTGGTGACCTTTCAAGTGCCATTAGTCTAGATAGATAGATAGAGATGATAGATAGATGGATAAGTAGAGAGGTAGATAGAGAGATGATAGATAGATAGATAGATAGATAGATAGATAGATAGATAGATAGATGATAGAAAGAAAGAAGCTGAGGGTAGAATAGAGAATAAAGGCCTGTTTAGGAATGAGGACAGCCCTGGAGGAAGAAAGTCATTAGAAAGCTACACAATTAAGTCTGCTTTTAAAGCTGTCTTTAATGAGAGAAATGAAGAAAATAAATTTGGTCAATTAGAAAATAATGAAGACCTTGCAAAAATAACTATTGACAAAAGGCTGGTGAGGGAATTCTTGAGTAATTTGAACATAAAGCACCACGTATGAATCAGCAGGTCAGGATGGTGTGCCTCCTAGGAAATGAAAGGAGTTGGTACTCTGCCTATGTGATTTCTAGCAGTTATTGCTTCATTTAGCAAATGGATCTGAGATAAGCTCAGAGGCCAGACAAATGGAGGTTCCAAACTTCAAAACCTGGAAGAAGGTCACATAATGGTAATTATTCAGTCCATGTATGGCTGGTACATATCAAGGGGACTAAGCATGGAGGGAAAATGTGCTCAAATAAAAACACAAAAAGAAATGGTAAAGGGCAAGCCATTGGCTATTGAGGTAAATTTCTGGTGTATTAACCAGTTTTTATGAGCAAATCATTGGAAAGTAGCATAAATAATTGCAAATAAATAGTTCCTTCTTTATGTTGTCAGAGAAGGCAGTGTACCATCTTCTTATCAGAGTGAAGGATGAGGACATCTTTTTTTTTTTTTCTTATGTACCCATCAGGAAATAAAATGATACAGAAATCAGCTCCTATAGGACTGAATTCCATAAAGATTCCCTTCCGAAGCAAAACGTATGTGTGCGCATGTGTTTGGTGGGAGATGGGACTTCGAAATAGCCTAAATTGTTACCTTCTAACATACACAGAACATACACAGAATACAACTGTGAAGTTGGTGAGGTACTACAAGTGTTAGCCCAGGACTTGGTTTGATTTTGAGAACTCAGACAAATGTTAACCAGACCACTGACAAATTGTACTGTAGAATGTTATAGCTGAAGGAGTCTTGGGGATCACCAGGTTCTGCCCATCCTCCTAATCATTTATAGGACCAGAGACATTAACTTCTTTCCTAAAGCCACACAGTACATTGATGTCACAATCTGAACTAAAACTAAGGGGAAGCGGTCTTTCTATCCCATCACAGCCCTTTTATATGTTGTTAGTTTGCAGTGCCTTTTGGTAACTACCCCCAAGGGTAAATCTGGGTAAATAACCCCAGAGTTAGAAAATAATGAGAGGAAATTCCATTTTAAAAAAGATAAAAGATTTAGTTCTCTGGGAAAAAGAATTCAAATGGCCATTCGTCACTGTGAGCCAATGCCCCTATCTAGAGGGTAGTTTAGTTCTTTGTCAAATCATCTGGCAAGGGATAAGGTCTCACTTGGAACTGTGTGTTAAGAACATCACAAAAGAGAAAGGGTGGGTCTGTCAGACTATATTGGCATCCCACACTTAAATTTTAGGCACACTTCTAAGTCATAAAAAAATTCTAGACATTGGAGTGATTCCAGAGAAAAACAACATATAATTAAGGGAATGGAGTAGAGAAACTGATTTATAGAAGGGATTAAAGCAATATATTTTTTATGGCTCTGCCGCAAATAAGGGCACATCTCTGACATATATCAAGGTCTTTAATTGGAATAATGAGTTAATCCAGGGAGAGGTGATTTAGGCATGATATCAGAGAACAGGGTAACATGATGGGATTGGGGAATTACCTGTTGAAATGATGAAATTGTCATCTTCCAAGCGAAAGTGAGACAAAAACAGAGCAATTAGGAAAATGGTACTTAACAGTAATTTTATATTGAAAGATTTAATATTTAGCTTTTGACAAAACTGTGAGCCAGTGGAATCATGCTTCCCATGTTTCTTCAAGAAACTTGGAGAAACTTGAACTTAAGATGCATCATCAGTTTAATAGCAGCTATTATGAAGATGGGGTAAAAAGAAATGCTGCACTAAATGTACAGGTTGACTGCAAGCCACGTCTCATTTTGAAAAATGTTAAAATGTGAAAAATATATTCATTTTAGAATTGAGGA
The DNA here is from genome assembly GCA_029593785.1 of Cabassous unicinctus. Lineage (NCBI taxonomy): Eukaryota > Metazoa > Chordata > Mammalia > Cingulata > Chlamyphoridae > Cabassous > Cabassous unicinctus. Next base: position 15,131 of record JAQZBX010014533.1, read on the forward strand.
ACTACAGTAATTATTTAAGTGACATATATGTATATCTATACAACCGTACAATACTACATGTTTTCTGTGGGTTCAATTTCTATTAATGGCTCATTCCATAGTTTGCTGATGATTGTGGCTGTTCCTGTCAATTTGTTTGTTGTGTCTTTACTTCCTTTGCAGAGAACCTGTTCCCACCCTGGTGACTAGGCAGCTGACCAATTCTTCTGGTCAAGCTGATTGGACCAGGAATAAACTTGTAGCCCACTCTAGGCCAATACATTGCCTTTAATTAAAAAAAAAAAAAAATTGAATAAGAGAGAAAGAGGCAGAGTCAGTTAGATGTGAGGCCATGTAAAGTTGGGGCCAGAGCTGGGCCATGACATGCCAACACCACAAAGAAACCTACATTAGTAGGGAGTGGTAAAACCATCAGTAAATTGGATAAAGCAGGTATTGATAAGAAAAATGGAGCAGATGACCTTCAGAGAAAATGGAGGAGTTAAGAAAAATGCACACTATTTACTTATAGGTCCTTTTCCCAAAGGGCAAACACACGACACAATGAGAGATAGAGGGGGGAGTCTCCATGCCTCACCTCCAGATATTGGTTCATAAGTGGTCTAGTGGAACTAGTGGTCTTGTGGAACTTGGTTTCAGTTCTTCATATGACCTAGACATCCATATCCCTTCAGTCAAGCACACTTTTTACCTAAGTCAGTCTGAATGGGTATCAGTTCCTGATAACTAAAAGAACTTTGACCAACATGTGTACCACCTGGAGTGCCTTGAACCCCTTCTCTTTACTTCTGTCCATCTCTTTAATGCCTTGCAGTTATAATACATTAAGAAAAAACTTTTCAGAGCAAACAACACTGGCACAGGCTGGATTATGGCATGAGTTGTGTTTACTAAATAAAATAGACTGACGTAATTTCTGATGCCTAAATAACTGGCTGCAAAACAATTGTTTTAGCTATCAGTATGGATGTAATGCAGTGTGGATACATTACATCTGGGCTGACCCTTGTCCAGAAGCTGAGTCCTAACTCAGCTTCTGTTTTCTGAGTCTTCTTGCTTTTCACAGATCCCACAGCAGCCCATCCTTAAGAATTGAAGCTCCTTAGACCACAGTGCCCTCCCTGCCCAACCCCCATGCATTCTTCATTCCAGGGCATTGGAACCAACATTCACATTCTTAGAATTTATAAGTCCTTTCTCCCCAAAGGCCCACGTGGTAGTCATTTTGATAACAGACCATTCTGATTTAAAGAAAACCTCATTTTCTGTTCTGAATTGCAGTGCCTTCTTCTGCAGTAGTTTCCTAAGCAAACGAATGAGCTGTTTGCTATGCTTTCAACCCTCATGCATTTTTAATGATTTACAAGGAAAAGATATTTTTCCCTCCTCCCTCCTTTTTTTTATAATAAATTTAATGACTTAATACACATCAAGTGGAATTGTTGGTTTGTGGTGACGGTTTTATAATTCCAAGTTCAAGGGTTTTTTCTATTTAATTATGCACAATAAGTCTCATGGAATATAATGCAATAACAAAAACATGCACCAATGTTGGCATAAGAGTCTGTTGTTTATTAGTATTGGTTCTGTGCTTTATGTTTGAAATAAAATATTTGGAACTAATGTTGGCCATGTTTCCTGTAAACTAGATAAAAAAAAACTTCTTCCCTGAAAATACCGTGCTCCAATCTTTGGCGATAAAAGCCAGCAGCTCTTGAGATAGCAAATTAAATTTTATTTGTAGAAAGCACTGTGCTGTGTTTTGTTGCTTGCTCAGAGTTATTTTTTAATACTAATAATTTAATAAAGTGGAAGACTGATACATTGACCTGTGTTCTCCAAGGCACCAGAGGATTTCCAAGGTTAAAAGCTACAACTTGCTGAAAGGTTGTTTGTTTTATATCCTAACCTATTACTTATTTCTCTTGCTTTCCTGCCAGAGCTGGTCTTAGCTATTGGAATCATTTTTGAATTTTAGAAAACATAGGGTGGTTGAGGTATCAGGGTCTGCAAGCTATGCTTTTAAAACTTTGATAGATAAGGATTGCTTTTCTTAAGATCCATATATTGTTGAATGTAAAATTCTCTCCATCCTATGAATATTTTTTAGAAAAAAGAAAAGAAAAGAATTTCTTAATAGAAAGGAAGTGGATGTCCAATTTCATCAGATGAATTCAGTAAGGAGACTTGTTCAACATTTCCACATTGGTTGAGAATAGGTTTCAGTTGGAAGGTGAGAGGTATTATCCAAAGTCTCCGGAAAAGCTAGGCTTAGGGTTTTAGACCTTGGTAGGGTTTCTGAGAGCTTGGATACTTTGCAAGGATGGGGCAGAACTGGCCTGAGGGCTTCAGAATGTGGAGCACGTTGGAACTAAGAAAACAACATCTAGGCATAAAACCAAAGCAAAAGCCAAGCAGACATTCTAAAGGAAGCATCAGTTTGAAGACGCTGGATAGAAAAATAGAACCAGGTGCATGCTGATAGGCTAGAAACTGGAAGGTCCCAAAGAGAACAAGGATGGAGGACAGAGATGGAGCTTGGAGAGACTGTCTGATGTCCTGGAGAGATCCAGAGGATTCCTTAGGAAGTGCCAGTACTCTTTTTTTGGGAGGCAAGTATATTGCAGTGGTTAAAGGCATGAACTCTGGAGTAATATGAACATGAGTCTGAGTCCCCACTGTACCACTCAACAATGATATGAGTAAGTCACATTACTCTCTAGTATGCTGTTTTATGTGTAAAATGAAGCAAGTAAAATAAGCCATTTCAGAAAGACTGTTGTAAAATTCAAACAAGATAATGCTATTGTCAGTTTTAATATGCTGACTCAGACAAGAAAAGCTACTGTCAAAGTCTTTAAATTCAGAAATACTATTTTTAATTATACACATATTTGTATCAACAGAAATAGATTTTTGTGCTTTTTTACACAAATTGCATGTAGCATTGGGAGTCTTATTCTTTTTTTAATTATTATTTTAAACTTTTTTTCTATTTTATAAACATTTTTTTCTAAAATTGAGATAAAATAAATAATACAGCAAAATGCCAAGCACTTAGGTATACAGTTTGGTCAGTTTCAAGAAATGCTTCTTATCATGATATAGAACACTTCCATCATTCACAAAGCTGCCTGTGCTTCATCCCAGTTAAATCCTGCCAGCACCCACCACTCCAGAAGCAAACAGTCTTCTGAATTATCACCATAGATTAGCTTTTCCTGTCTAGAACTTTATATAAATAAATCAATATGTATTCTTTCCTAACTGAATTATTTTGCTTGGAAAAAATTTTTTGATATTCGTCCATGTTGCTATTTGTTACTGTGGTTTATTCCTTTTACTTACTGAGTAGTACGCCATTATATCACTTTTTTTTTTTCCTTTTTCCTGTCAATGGACAGTTGGGTTGTCATGAGTAAAGCTGCTATGAACATTCTAATACAAGTCTTTTTTTTTTTATACAAGTCTTTTTGAAGCATATTTTTAAATTTCTCTTTGTTATATACCTAGAAATGAATTGCTGGTTCATAGGTAGGTATAAGTTTAACATTATGAGAAACTGCTAGACTGGTGTCCAAAATGGTTCTTCCATTTTACATCCCCATTAGAAATGTATAAGAATTCTAATTGTTTACATCCTTACCAAATTTTGATGTTGTCAGCCTTTTAAATTTTACCATTCTTGTGGTCATGTAATGGTTTTTCATTATGGATACATGTCATTTTAACAAATTAACCTTTTTGCCATTATGAAATAGCTCTCTTTTTCTTTGGTAATACTCTTTGTCCTGAAATCTACTTTATCTGGTATCATTATAGCCACTCCAGATTTCTTACAAATAATGTTTTAAGGTATATCTTTTTCATTTTTTTACTTTTAACCTACTTTTGTCTTTACATTTAAAACTTTTTTCTTTTTGTAGACAGCATATATTAGGGTCTTTCTATTTTTGTCCAGTCTAACAAAATCTGCCTTTTAATTGGATTGTTTAGTCACTTACATTTAATACAATAACAAAGATGGTTGGGTTTAAATATACCTCTCTATTACTGTTATTTAATTGTCCTATGTCTTATTTGATCCATTATCTCATTTTCTAACTTCTTTGAGACTAAATGAGGAACTTTTAGATACTCTATTTTATCTCTTCTATTGGATTTTAGTTATACCTCTGTGGTATTTTGAGTATTTTGTGGAACTCAGAAGATTATGTTCTTAAATCGATCCATTCTGGTGGGTGTGAACCTATTGTGAACCTTTGACTAGATCAGATTCAGTTAAGTACCATGGGATTAAATTACTCCAGTAAGGCATGGCCCAGGGCAGGTCTTAATCCTCTTACTGAAGTCCTTTATAAATGGAATGAATATACAGAGAGAAAAGATCCAGGACCTTAGAGAAAAACTCACAAAAACTGGGAGAGAAATCCACGAGAGCAAGAAGCTGAAATCAATGGAACCCAGGAGAGAGAAAGCCAGAAGTTGAGAGCAACAGAGCCCAGAGGAGAAGGCAGAGACCAGCAGATGTTGCGATGTGCCTGATGGCCCACAGCTGCAGTTTGAGGAGAAAGCATCTCCTGATGATGCCTTGATTTGGACACTTTCATGGCCTCAGAACTGTAAACTTATAAGTTAATAAATCTCCATTGTAAAGGCCAACCCATTTCTGGTATATTGCCTTGGCAATGTTTAGCAAGCTAAAATAACCTTTGTTTTATTTTTATCAGTTTTTAGTGGTTGCACTAGGGTGTACAATATATATCTTTAACTTATCAAAGTCTATCATAAATTAATATTTTATCACTTCACATATAATGTAAGAACCTTTCAGTAATATGCTCCTATTTATCTCCTTCCATCGTTTGATATATTGTTGTGAACATTTTACTTCTATATATTTTATAAAACTCCATAACTCATTTAAAGTACTTTTTACTTTAATGAGTGAATTAAATTTTAAAGAAACTAAGAAACAAGAATTATATTTACTATTGTTTTATACGTAGTTAACCATTTTGAGCACTGTTCATTTCTTTGGGTTGATCCAAGATTCCATATGGTGTTATTTCCTTCAAACTGAATCTATTAGTCAGCAAAAGGGGTGCTGATGGAAAATACCAGAAATCTGTTGGTCTTTATAAAGGGTATTTATTTGGGGTAGAATATTACAGTTACCAGGTCATAAAGTGTATGTTTCTTCCTTCACCAAAGTCTGCTGTCATGTGTTAGAGCATGACAGCTGCCGATGTTTGCCAGGGTTCAGGCTTCTTTGGCTCCTCTCTTCCCAGGGCTTGCCTCTCTCTGGGCTCAGGCTTACTTTGTGCCACAAGGCCAGCTGTAGACTATCAGGCAAATGGCTTGCTTCTCTTCCCAGGGCCTTCTCTCTTTCCTCACGACCAAGCTCCTCTGTATGCTACTTTCCAGGGCTCCAGCTCAAGACTCCACATTATAATTCCAACTCAAAACTGCTCCAACACTGTCATTTGCCATGTCTTTTATCTTTGAGACCCCACCCACCAAGGGGTGGGGCTCAATGCCCTACTGATGTGGCCCAGTCAATGCCCTAATCATAACTTAATCATGCCAGATTAACAGACCAGTTTACAAGCATAATTCAATATCTATTTTTGGAATTCATAATTATATCAAATTGCCAAACTGCTATACTGAAGAACTCTTTTTTTTTTTTTTAACAATTCTTGTTTTGCAGGTTATGAATGCTCTTAGTTTGTATCTACAAATTTTTGGGTTTTTTAACTTTCATTTTAAAGCATATTTTCACTTGATACAGAATTCTAGGTAGAGAAGTTTTTCCTGCTTTCAGGAAATTTTTACCATTGTTTCTGTTAAGAAGTCATAGTTCTTCTCCTTGTTATTCCCCTGTTTGTAATGTGTCATTTTTCTCTGTCTGCTTTTAAGATTTTATCTTTGGTTTTCAGCAATTTGATTATAATATACTTGGACATAGTGTTCTTTATGTTTATCCTGCTTGATGTTTGTTAATTTCTTGAACCCATGGTTTAATACTTTTCATCAAATTTGGGAAATTCTTGACCATTATCTTTTCAAATAGTTTTGGTTTTTTTTTCTTCTGCCACAATTTTTCTTTCCTCTTCTTTTGGGACTACAATCACATATTAGACTCCTTGATATTTAGTCACAAGTTACTGATTGTCTCTTCTTTTTTTAAAGCTTTTATGCATCCATGATCAAATCGAATGGGTTCTATTGCTCTGTCTTCAAATTCACTAACCTTGTCTTCTGCAAGGGCCCAGTCTTTTCTTAAACTTAACCATTGACTATTTCACTTTTCATATTGTATTTTTAGTTTTAGAATTTGGTTCTTTTTGTATTTTATATTTCTTTACTGAGATTCCTACTTGTTCCCTCATTATGTTCATGTTTTCCTTGAAATCCATGAAGATGTTTATGAAAGCTGTTTAAAGTTTTTGTCTGCTAATTTTAATATTTCTGTTATTTCTGAGTTTGTTCCTATTGACTGATTTTTACTTTAATTATGATTCCCATTTTCCTACTTTATTGTATGTCTCATAATTTTTAAATTGTGCATTGTAGTTACGTTGTTGAGTGACTGGATTTCGGTATATTCCTTTAAAGAAGAGGCAATTTTTTTCTAGAAGGCAGTTAATTTATTTGTATATAATCTTGATCATTTCAAGGTGTTTAAAAAGCTTAGTTAGGATAATTCTAGCTTAATACTTCCATGGGGGTTAGAGTAGCTCTACTCCTAAGGTGTGGCTCTTCTGGTGTCTCAATGATTGCCTGGTATGTTCAGTAAGCTCTGTCCACTCTAGATTGGAGTTCTAGGTCCATTCAGTTTACAGCTCTTCAGTTATTGTTCTCTGTCAGGACTTGTGGTATCTCCTATGCAAGTGCAACTTAGTATTCAGCCCAGTACTTAAGAGGACCCCTATGTGGATTTCTTGAACTACGTCTTCGCTTGGCTTCCTCTTCTCTGGAAAGCTTCCCCACAAATTCCAATTACCTCAGCAGCTCCAATGTCTCAACACTGTCTCCTTATCTTGGTGAGACCTCAGTACTCTGCATTCCTCCTCCCTGTACAACGGTCTAGAAAATGCTTCCAGACAGAAAGCCATAGTGATTGCAAGTTTCAATTTATGTGTTTTCCTTCTCTTTTGGGATCACAATCCTGCTCTGCCTCTTTTTTTGTTGTTTCAAAGCCTTGGTTTTATTTTTATATCCCATCTATTTTGAAACTTAACAAAATGACTGCTATGCCTTATACATGTTAAATCAGATTTCTATAAATTGAGAAAGCATGACAATTCCAAATTAGTGTAGAGTCAAAACAGAATTAAAGAATAAATCAGTTATTGGACTAAAATATTACACAAATAATTTTTAACTTATTTGTATATTTAACACTTTATATTACTCTATAAAATATATGCCCTAAACTAAGTTTCTCAGGAATCATTAAGAAGCTAAGCAACTTAAATAATTGTTTAAAGTTTTGTAGTAAGTCAGATCAAGTATAAAGTACAGTTTCTCCTTGTGTTATCAAGTATTTGATATATTTTAAAGTACACCAGGACTTCAGAGAATGCTATTAGACACACAGCTGCAAGTGAGCAGCACAGAAAAAGGCTGAAAATAGGCCAAATTCAGTAATAGCTTTTATGTTAGGATTTGTGTTACTGAACTAAGCCTGATAGTGATTGAATTTCAGAAAGAATTTTATTTTTTTTAAAGGTCTATACCATTGTATACCATTGCTCCTTTACCCTAACCCCCTTGACTCTTGCACTGAATTTTCTATGACATGGATTACATTGATTATTTTAAGGGAAGTTAATTCTTTCTCCTTAAATTAAGGAAATCATTAGTGTCCTTCCCACCCCAAATTCACAGGGTAATATCATTAGTGAGAGCTAAGGAAGGAGAGCTTAAATGGGTTTAAAATTCAGACCTGTAAAAATAAAATTCCATTTTATATTAACTAACAATTATTTTTAGGTCTCTAGATTTGTGTCTGTTGTCTTTCATTTCTTTTTCTTGCTTAATTACTCAAGAACTTCCAGTACAATGTTGAATAACAGTGGTGAAAGTGGGAATCATTGTCTTGTTCTTGATCTTAGAAGTAAAGCTTTTAGTATTTCATCAGTAAGTATGATGTTACCTTGTGTTTTTTTTCACAAATTCCCTTTATCAATTTGAGGAAGTTTCCTTCTATTCCTAGTGTGCTAAGGGTTTTCATCAAGAAACAGTGATAAACTTTCTGCATCAATTGAGATGATCATGTGGGTTTTATTCCTATAGTCGAGTAATGTGGTATATTACATTAATTTACTTTCTTATGTTGAACCAACCTTGCATTCCAGGGATATATCCTGCCTGATCATATGTATAATACTTTTAATATGCTGTTGGGTTCGAATTGCTAGTATTTTCTTGAGGATATGTGCACTTATATTCATAAGATATATTGGTCTGTAATTTTCTTTTCTTGTGGTACGTTTATCTGGCTTTGGTATGAGGGTGATGTTGGCATCATAGAATGAATTAGGAAGTGTTCACTTCTCTTCAGTTTCTTGGAAGCGTTTGAGCAGAATTGGAGTTACATTTTCTTAGAATGTTTGGTAGAATTCCCCTGTGAAGCCATTTATTCCTGGGCTTTTCTTTGTTAAAAGGGTTTTGATTACAGATTCAATCTCTTTACTAGTACTTGGTTTGTTGAGATCTTCTTTTCCTTCTTGAATCAATGTAGATAGTTTGTGAGTTTCTAAGAATTGGTCCATTTTATCTAGGTTATCTAATTTATTGGCATAGTGCTGTTCATTTTATCCTCTTATCGTCTTTTTTATGTCAGTGGATCAGTAAAATGTCCCCCTTTTCATTTCTTTTTTCTTTGTCTATCTAGCTAAAGGCTTGTCAATTTTATTGATCTTTTCAACAACCAACTTTTGGTTTTGTTGATTCTTTCTATTGTGGTTTTTTTTTTTTTTTCCTGTTTCATTTATCTCTGCTCTTATCTTTATTTCCTTGCTTCTGCTCACTTTGGGTTTCATTTGCTCTTTTTTTCTAGTTCTTCCTGTTTTTAAGTTAGGTCTCTCATTTGAAGTCTTTCTTCTTTTTTAATGTAAGCATTTAGAGCTTCTCATCACTACCTTTGCTGCATCGCGTAAGTTTTGGCATGTTGTATTTTCATTTTCATTTACCTCAAGATATTTCCTAATTTTGCTTCTGATTTCCTCTGTAACCCAATTGATGTTTAAGAGTATGTTGTTTAATTTCCATATTTCTGAATTTTCCATTTCTCCTTTTGTTTTTGGCTTCTAGCTTCATTCCATTTCGGAGAATATACATTGTATGATTTCAATATTTTTGAGTTTATTGAGACTTGTTTTGTGACCCAACATATGGTGTATCCTGGAGAATGATACATGTGCACTCATGAAGAATGTGCATACTGTTTTTGTTGGGTGCAGTTTTCTTTATATGTCTGTTAGGTCTACTTGGTTTAGTGTATCATTCAAGTCCTGTACTTCCTTGTTGATCTTCTGACTAGATGTTGTATCCATTATTGAGAGTGGTGTGTTAAAGTTTCCTACTATTAATGTAGAACTGTCCATTTTCCCCTTCAAATCTCTCAGGATTTGCTTCATATATTTTGGGGCTGTGCTATTAGGTGCATATATATTATATTTATCATTGTTACATCTTCTTATTGAGTTGTCCTCTTTATCAGTATATAATGACCATCTACATCCTTTGTAATTGTTTTTTACTTAAAGCCTATTTTATACAATATTAGTATAGCTACCCCAGCTCTCTTTTGATTACAACTTGCATGGTATATATGTATTTCCATTCTTTCACCCTCAACCTACTTGTATCTTTGAATTTAAGATGAGTTTCTTACAGAGAGCTCATAATTGGGTCATTTGTTTTTTTATCTGTTCTGTTAATCTCTGCCTATTGACTGGAGAGTTTAAACTATTTACATTTAAATTCACTCCTGATAATACTTGTCTTTCTTCTGCCATTTTGCTATTTAGCCTTTGTAAAGTCTTATAGCTATTTTGTCTCTCACTTCCATTAATGCCTACATTTATATTTATTTCATTTTTGTGTGTTGTACCATATTGAGTGCCTTCTTATTTCTATCTGGATATATTTTTTATCTATTTTCTTTGTGGTTATCATGGGGTTAAAATTTAACAACCTAAATATATACCAATCATCTTTGGTTTGATACCAATTTAACTTCAATAGCATGCATGTATAGTTTTCTTATACCACTTGGTCCCACCACCATTTTTTATACTTGTTACCCCTTATATCTTTGTACATTGTATGTCAAAAATAGATTTATCATTACTTTTTATGCATTTGCATTTTATCACCTGTAGGAATTAAGAAGTGAAGTTACATACCAAAAAATATGATACAATAATATATTTATAATCACCCAAATGGTTACCTTTACCACAAGTCTTTATGTATGCCACTTTGAGCCTCTGTCTAATGTCCTTTCCTTTCAGCCTGAAGAGCTCACTTTAGCATTGCTTATAGGACAAGTCTAGTGGCGATGTACTCCCTCATCTTTTGTTTATCTGAGAATGTCTTAATCTCGCCTTCATTTTTGAAAGATAGTCTCACTGGAAATAAAATTCATGACAGACAGTTGTTTTCTTTCAGCACTTTAAGTATTTCAACTCACTTCCTTCTTGCCTCCATGCTTTCTGATGAGAAAGAGGCACACGATCTAATTGGGACTCCCTTGTACATAACATGTTGCTTTTCGCTGAGCTTTCAGACCTCTCTCTTTGTCCTTTGTATTAAAGAGTATAATTAATATATGACAGTATATTTTCCTTCGTGTTTATCCTGTTTGGTGGTCTCTGGGCTTCTTGGATGTGCATATTCACATTTTTTGCTAAGTTTAAGAAGTTCTTTGTCATTATTTCTTTGATGTTCCTTCCGTTCCTTTCTCTCCTCTCTTTCTGGGACTCCCATAATATGTATATTGGTATGTTTGGTGGTGTTCCATAACTGTCTTAGGCTATTTTCACTTTTAATATTTTTTTCTTTCTTTCTGCTCCTCAGTCTGACTCATTTCAAGGGTCTTGTCTTCAAGTTCACTGATTCTTTCTTCTGTCAGCTCCAATCTGCTCTTTAAACCCTCCCGGGCATTTTTCATTTCAGTTATTGTGATCTTCAAATCTAGTAGTTCTGTTTGGATCCTTTTTACAATTTCTATCTCTTTAGTTAGACTCTCATATTCATCCTTCATTGGTTTCCTGATATCCTGTAGCTCTTTCTGGTACTTTCTTTCATCTCCTTGAGCATTTTTAAAATCATTTTTTTAAAGGCTTTGTTTAGTATGTCCACATTCTCATCTTCTTCATTGGTGTTTTCTGTTTTTATTATCTTTTGAATATGCCATTATTTCCTGTTTCTTTGCCTTGTACTGTTTTGTTGCACACTGCACATTATAATATTTTAAAATGCTAATTCTGGGATTCATTCACTGAAATGTCAGTTTCTTACTTTTGTAATCAGCTGGTGATAAGATAGGTATTTTGGTGAGCTTCAGCCCTCCAATTAGGAAAGTCTGCCCAAGGTGAAAGCAGTATGCAGGGTTTTCCCTGTATTTCTGGGCTTCTGTCTTGTTTTTTAGTTTTTTGGGTTGTTTTTTGTTTGTTTGTTTGTATGTTTAGTTCCCCTGTTTACAGGAGTTTGGTTGTCCCCTCTGTTTCCCAGGAGACAGAGCTACCTCTCCTGTGTTTTTTTTTTTTTTTTACACACATACTGCTTTTACCTGTAGTGCAAATTCTTGGAGAAGGGATACCCTGGAGAGGACCTTCCAATCAGTCTTTTCCAGCAAAAACAGGGCCAGGGACATATGAAGAGGGCAAAGGCTGACTCTGAAGTGCCCTGGGAAGGGGCTCAGAAAGGGGACCAAAAGCTTCTTCTACTTCTCCCCAAAGCTTAGCCTTCCTGGCCTGCCCAGCAAATGCAGCCTTTCAGCTAACTGACCCCTACAGCCCTGAAGAAGTGTCATGTCTTTAAATCTCCATTGCCCACACCTCTGTCCAAGGAGGGTTGAAACAATGACTGCCACGGCCTTTTGGGTGGGTTGAAACAATAGTTGCCTTCAGTGCTGGGCCTACAGCAATCTGAATCACTAATCATAAGCTATGATCAGTGATCTGCTGTGCCCACCCTTGTTTGTGTGTGTGTGTGTGTTTTTAGTTGATGGCAGGAGGACTGGTCTCACTATAGTTCCTCCATCATTGCCAGCAGTGAAAATTGTTCCTTCTTTCTTGAACCTGCTTTGCATAAGTTGTCGTCCTACCACTCCACTGAATTTACTCTTGCCAAAGTCATCAATGAGCTCTAATTTGCTAAATTCAAACTTTATTTCTCAGTCCTTAATTTATTTGCACAAACAGCAGTTTTTGACACAGTTGATTAATCTCTCCTACTTGAAACACCTTGAACTGCAGACTTGTTTATCTAATTGCCCACTTGATATTTTTTCTTTGAAGTCTCACAGGCATCTCAAACTTAATACATAAACTCCGAGCTCCTGATATCCCCCATCCCTCCCTTTATCTCCACACCACACAAACCAGCCCCCCATCCCCCAACTTCATTATTTCAACTAGAAGCACCCATTGAATTAACAATTCTTTCATTTGCTCAGGCCAGAAATCTTGGTGTCATCCCTGGCTCCTTTCTTTCACACCACACATATGGTCTACCACCAATTCCTGTCAGTTCTACCTTCAAATTTTTCCTATTACTCAGCCAGTTCTTATCACCCCTGCTGTTATCCCCCAGGGTGAACCTTTCATCAACTCTTACCTGGATCACTGCATTAGCCTTCTAACTGGCCTCCTGCTTCTGCCCTTATCACCTGCAGTCTCTTCTCAATACAGGCAACAATGTCATCCTTTTAAAACATACAGCAGATCATGTCAGTTCTCTGCTCAACACCCTTCAAATGTTTCTTCCATCTCACTTAAAACGAAAGCCTAAGTCTTTTCTGTGTCCTGTAGGGTCCTCAGACATTTTCATATACCCTAAAACTAAATAACACCTCTTCAGAGAGAGTTTTTCTGACCACATGCTATATAAATATCACACGCTCCCATAATTCTTTTTACCCTGCTTTATTTTTTCTTTATGGAGTTTCTGTTATCTGAAGTTATAAATTTATTTTTTATCATCTATCTCTCTACAGTAAAAGCTCTGCATTGGCACTAGAACATGCCTAGAAAATAAATATTTGGTGAATATTTTCTGAATAAATACTTTTCAACCTTAGTATTTTTTCAATCTGTCTGTTTGTGTGTGACATGACTATTTAATTAATGAATCCCACATCGTCATTTAGAGGCTTTTAGAGGTCAGTGAACTGATTTAAACATCTTTTACTTTCAAAACAGTACAGGCTTCTCCCAGATTGCTTTTGCCTATGTGATTTAAAAAATATACAGAGACCCAGAGTTCAATTCTGAACAACATCCAGTTATGTGAATGACCTATTTGGGGTATCACTGGGGACTGGAAGGGACACAGAGCTCTTTTAATTCTGTCTAACAAAGCCACAGACTGATGGTAAGGAATGTTTGCATAATCTCTCCAGTGTGGAATCAGTTACCCAAACACAGGAGTCTTTACAAAGACCCAAAATAATCATAAAACCTTCATAACCACAAGACCTCTTCAGAGTTATTCCCTCAACAGTGAATGCTGCCTTTTTAAAACCAACTCTTATATTCAGAGAACAAATTGTAATATCTCCAGCCTCAAAGAAACCCCTATTCCTATGGCTCATTTACATCATCTTTGTGGTTCTGCAAAAGAAGGATGGAGCTAAAGTCATCTCAGGCAGTTGCCTGTGAATTCTATTCTTCAGCAATGTACACGGAGAACTCCAAGAAACTGATCATTTAGGCAGCCTTTGTTTCCTGGAAAACACTGTCTAGCTATCCCCGAGCCCTAAAAATTGATTTCTACAGCACACTCCTCTGATTTATGATCCTGGACATCCCTACATCTCTGGCCAGAGAAGGAAAGGACACACTCATCATGCGGAAGCTTTGAAGGGAAAGTCTGCCCTCTGGGCTGGGCATTGAGAGCCAGGCACTGGTGGACACAGGAGTGCTTTTCTGTATCTTGTTTACATCTACATTTCCAGTTCTACTCCAGAGCTTGAGGCATAGCAGGCACTCCATAAATAAATACTACATGAAAGGGAGAATAAAATAAGGTAGGAGAAGGAATGAAATGAAGGGAGGTAGGCAGCATAATAAAAAGCTAGAGCTCATTCTTATTGGATGTTGGCTGCCTGATGGGAATGGAGGGACATTAAGCTGATTTTACATCCCGGTTTCATGATATAAAACAGGATCATAACTTTCACTTCACTATGAATTCACACATTTGTAATATTTTACTTAGCCTTTACTTTCTCTCCTAGACTGTAAACGCCATGAGGGTAGAAACTGTATTTCTCTTAAAATACCAATAGCATTGTTTTGACATGCATAAAATATATGACATCTGAACCCATCCTGGGCAAGAAACTAACTGGGATCCTACTCTAAGCTGGTCTAAAGAGATTTCATGTTTGTATTTCCCACAAGTTCTAGATTGGTGCTTGGCACAAGGTGGGTATTAAATAAATATTTTCTGAAATAACCTCTGCCTGAAAACATGAAAAACCCTGAGAGTAATGGCATCTTTCTTATATACTTGGGATTCATTTGAAAAATGATTTTGCTGAATATGAAAGGGAAACACCAAGTCTTTTCCCATATTCAGTTAACTTTCTCTTACCCCTACCTTGTGTAGTGTCAGCATAAAGCATGTCAGACATGATGGTGGGATTCCAACCTGCCACATAATAAGGGGGATTAATCAGAATCCTCAAACCTCCCTTGAAAACATTTCTATGCAGGTCACATCTTGATCTATTTGCCATTTGTAAGGTAAAACACCATCACAAAAAAGAATAATGCTGTAAGGAAAAGTCCTGCCTTTACAAGCTAATAAGTGTCAGATTACCCATTTCAACTGCATGGGAGTAAAGGAATCATAAAGTAAGATCATAGCCTCCTGTGACTTTTGAATCAAAATGGAAATTAAGAGAGGAAGGTTTAATAATCTCAAACGTTTGCTCTTCGGGACGTCTGCTATTTGGTGAGAGTGGGGCTGGCATACATTAGGGGGTGGGCAGTACACCAGGCTCCCTTGCATCGCCCTGATCTTCCAGTGATCATTTATGCAATTTTTTATGCTCCAGGGTTGTGCAAACACAACGTCTACCTGATGGTCTCACAACATGAGACAAGGTAAAGCTCGGAGGAGAGCTTGACACCGCCGTTCTAAACCCTGTTTTAAGAGGTGAGCTAGGGCAACTTCTAGGATACCCAAGTGCCCTGTGTTGCCTGGCTGCCTCTAATTTCATTTGCCCCTGTCTTTTGATGGCCGCCTTTAACCCACTGCAGATAGATCAAAATGTCTCTTCAAATCTTCCAGAGAAAGAACATTCAAAATTCCCTTGGCTTGTTATTCCAGGATATAGAGCTGAGCACTCACAGACATTCTGGAAAGCATTTTGATAGTATCTATAGGGTGTCTACCCTGTCTGAAATATTTGGGTGCATTTGATACCTTTGAAATAATTGATAAATTGTGAACCTGTATTATGCAAATGAATAAATGGATTATTGATCTGATAATACAATTCATGATAAAATAGTAGTATTTAGGTTTCCAGGCCTTTAGCCACCTTGTATTATAATTTTAATGTACATGCTCTAGAACCCACAATTCCACCTTTCCTCATCTGCTTATACATGTGCTCCAAGAGGCACAAATAAGGATGTTCATTGCACGGGCAAAAAATTAATAAGATCCTACATGTTCATTACTACAGGACTGGTTAAATAGATAGTACATGCAGCAGAATGAAAACAACTATGTGAGGCCTGTAGAGGGTCGTAACAGCTGGCAGATTTAAGGAAGGAGTCAACACTTAAGTAAAGGGACGGGCATGCATATGTTTCTGACTCCTGAGGCTTCACCTCAGAGTGGGCTTCGTTTGCAGCATAGTGCGGGACAGCTACGGCTCTAAAAAGAGCAACTTCTTTCTGGTCTAAGGGATCACCAGTAGAACCTGGGGCAATTCCTGGTGTTAATCTGGAAGGTGACATACGCCAGGATACTGACCTGGTTTAATAATGTGTATGAAGATGAAAATCACTCTTTGAGACTTTTTAATACTGTTATTTAAAAAAAAAAATTTTTTTTTATTTTTAAAGAAGCTTTAGATTACATAAATGTTGCATAAAAAATATAAGGGATTCCCATATGCACCACTCCCTCCCATACTTTCCCACATTAACAACATCTTTCATTAATGTGGTACATTTGTTACAATTGATGAACACATATTGAAGCATTGCTACTAACCATGGTCTATAGTTTACATTACTGTTTACACACTGCTCCACACAATTTTATAGGTTATAACAAAATGTTTAATGGGCTGTATCTGTCATTGCAATGTCATGCAGGATAATTCCAATGCCCCGAAAATGCCCCCATATTATACCTATTCTTTCCTCTCCCTCGCCTCATAACCTCTAGTGGCTGCTGCCTTTATATCAATGATAAAAGTTCTTCCATTGCTATAATAAGTTGGACTCACTTATAGTTTCCCTACACATGGCTCTTCTGCCCCTTCTATTTAAACCTATAATTAGCACTATACTTGTTAAACATATATCCCAGAGGCTTAAATCTTTGGTCAGTTGAGTCCTGAATCTCAGCAGAATTGAAAACACCTACTTTCCAGTTCATTGGACTCACCCAGGACAACTAACAAGGAGATGATGATGGACAATGACAATCCCAAGGAACAGAGAGTGTCTGCAACTGCAAGCAAGATAGATCTATCCATCTGCCCCATGGGATCTAAGCCCCCTCTCATTTAGAAACAGAGTGGGCATCACCACCCCAAAATCCTCAGGATTGAGAAATGAGCAATGGACTAAAGTAGACTTACTATTATTCTATTATAGATTGGTACTTTTTAATACTGGTACTGGTATTTTGATCTTTGAGAATTTGATGGTGCATTGGGCCCTTTCCCTTGGAAAAAATATGAGCATAAGCAGAGGCACACAAAAATCTACACGTTATTACAGAAGTTTTACAGACACTTCAAGGCCATTTATGATTCCCATATTAAGAAAAACAAAGCCCTGCTATAGATCCATTCCATGATAGAGACTGACATAAGGCTGGTAAACCAAATAATATCATGGATTAAAAACATCAGAATAAAAAATATCTTAAATTGAGGATGCCTTGATAATTCCATCGAGAGTAAATGTAAAACTTTGTACTTAGTTTCAAGTAATTAGTGGGAGTGTACAGAATGACAAAGACATGGTACAGTAGTCTTGTAAAAAGGAAAAAAGTTATGGAATTTTGTTAATAATAGGCTCTTTCAGGTACCACAAATAATATTATATGCTGGTTAAAAAACCAAATATGATCTTCAGTGGCATTAATGGAAGTGTACATTTCTAAAACTGCACAGTGCAATGTGGTAATCCTGAGTCACATTAAAAATCAAGATACTGAGTCACATTAGTTACATCCCAAGTGCCAAATATTTATCTGTGATTAAGTAGCTACTGTATTGGACAGCATAGATATGGAACATTTCCATCATCACTGAAAGTTCTGTTCTACAACCCTGTTCTAGAACAAGGGAGAGAAGAGTCAAGCCCACTCTGCATTGGTTGGTGAGAACACACCTGACATATAATGTTTGCTGCTCAAAATAAATTCCTTCCTTTTCTTGAAAACAGAATGCTGAATGTCCTAAGGAAAAACAATCCTTTTCCACTTTGAGCCAAGAGGTTTGGGTGGTACTGATATCTCCCTTAGCTTTAGGGTTAGGCCCTTTTTAGCTTACACACTCCCTCTGGAGAGTGTGGTTTAAAGACAGGGGGATAGAGAATTATGGCAGGCCTTCTTGTTAGCATAGAGGAGAGTCTAGACCTACTGGGCAGCTGCCATTACATCCAAAGTCTGAAGTCAACACTGGATTATGGAACAAAGAAACAGAGGGAAATTGAATACTTGGTGATGTTGTTTGAAACCTCTGGATCAAGTTTCATCTGAAGCCCACTCTACTTCTTTTTGATTATATGAACTTATAACATCCCTTCAGTGTTTAAGTCACTTGAATTGGGTTTTCCATCACCCAGAACACAAAGAGTCCTAAATGATACACATGATAAATTTAGTTCGGTTGTGACAGCTCCTATTTGGACAATGATGCACCATAATGGAATGTTTTTAGAGGAGAAAGACTAGGAGGTTGAAAGAGCTTCAAGGAAATATCCCTCTTCTCTTCCCATGACCAAATTGAATAATCATTCCCAGGCCAGCCTAAGTGGCTGCTGTGGCCATTTGACATTTTGTAAATTCCTCTGGGAAGAAGGATTCTAAAAACTTCCAGTCTTCATTAAGTGTGGTAGAAGGAGCAAGACCATTTGACAAAGTCCCTGAATCCATGGATCTCCCTGTATCACCAGGACAAAATATACGAGAGCAAATCATGTAAAATTACTTTCCTTTTAAATATAAGTGACATTCATACCAGTGCAAGGCTGCATTTTAATAACCACACTACTCCAAAATGTGTCACTTTAGTGGGATGATATTATAAAAGAAAACCAATGGATATTATTCTTGTGTCATTTCCCAACCCCATACATTTTTATAAAATTCTACAAATTGAGTTAATATTTTAAAGCCGTGTGTATAATGAAATTCAAAGGTAGCTCTCCTGGAAGACTGATAGAAATGTCTGCAGAGAATTGTTTTCAGAGGCTTGAAGGAGCAGATAGAAAGACTTTCCCTGTACTTTCAAAAGTGTTTTTAAGCTCCTGTTTTGTGGCTGAATCAACTGCATCACTTGCTCCTTGTGCCCCACCATTGGAATGAGAAGGTACAGATTCTTCAGAGGTTACAAGGTCTAAACACAGATATACATAAGCTTGTCTACCCAATGGAACCATCTGGGGGGCTTTAAAATATGGATGCCAGAGATCCACCCCCAGAGATTCATATGTAGTTGGTCTGGGGTGCAGCCTAGTTTTGGGATAGTAAACACCCAGGTATTTTTACTGTATAGCCTTATGCTCCAGACTCTGGGCAGATAATGTTAGGGAGTGAAGGCAGCCAGGTGGAAATGGGTTGGGGTCGTGATGACCTGGAGATCACATGCTCTGCTTTAAGTAAGTAGCTGTCACCACTTGGCCCTGGTTAATTATTATCTTGAGGGAACACAAGTTGTGAGTGGCCAGATCTGAATTGTTAAAAGAAGTCATGTATCTGGATGTTTTAAGGAAACCTGATTTTTAAATGATGGCAACTCATTCAAATTAAAAAAAAAGGAAAAAACAAAACCACTGAACAACCAAATAAAATATGTCTGAGAACTGCATGCATGTTATCTATAGGTCATAGGGAGACCAACCATTTTGGCTTGCCCAGGACTATCCCTGTTTTAGTGCCAAAAGTCCTGCATCCCAAGAAACCACTCAGCCCCAGGCAAACTGGGTTGATTGTCACTTGAGTAGGCATACAGTTTATAACTTCTGGTCTGAAAAGACAGAACACTGTGCATTTATTTAATTTCATTCAACGGTCATGGACTGGTGGCAGGCAAGAGGGAGTTTGGCAGGGTGTTATCTCCATATGATATTCATCGACAGTCCCTTAAAACCCAAACCATTTCAAATGAATATGCATTTTAAGTAAAAATAGCCAACTTGCTAAGCAAACTCAGCCCAAAGACGAAGCTCATTGAATTCCTCCTGATTAGGTTCAAACTTCTAGGCCTCTCCTATACAGAAAATTTGGGGCTACCACTGGCACACAAAGCTACACAAGGCACAATTCTGGGAAGAAAACCCCGTGGTCATGGCTGTGGTTTCTCACTCTTCTTATTATAAAGGATGTCATAGGAATGTCAAGAAAAGAAATGGGGCCTTTTCCAGAAGGGTCCTTGGATGCTGTTTAAAGGCTTCATATTGGTCAGGTTTTTATCAATCTATGTTGGCCTGACTTTTTTTTAATCACTTGTGGGCACATGCTCTGCTTAGAGGTCTTTCCTTGGTGGGTAATAGATTTATTAAGTTGGTGGCAGTCTTTAGGACTGTGCACAATCATCTCGTTCTCCTCTTTCTGGTCACATGGCAAGACTGCACTTTCTCACTCCCTTGATGGTGGCTCTGTGACTTGTTTGGGCCAACAAAATGTGAGCATAAGTGTTGTATGTCACTTCTAGGTGAAAGCATTTAATTTTTGATCTGCCTTGGCAATTGGAAAGCATTTTTCCAGGTGATGTCTTCATCAGCCTCGGTCCCTGAATGATTATCAATGTTGTACATGTATCACATACAAGAAATATGTATTAAGCCAACCGAGATAAAGTATTATTTCTTACTGCATCATAATTTAGTCTATCCTGACTGATAAGGCAGAGAAGTCACGTAAGCGAACCATATGATCTGGCTCAGATAGGGAGTAATATTTCATGTGTACCAAACTATACAAAAAAGCATTCCCTGAGTTAAAAAATATGTTACCCTTTGCTACCAAAGTGCAAGTAGTGAAATAAGCTCCAACACTAACTACTTCTTGTCTTTCTGGACCACTGCTGTCCAACAGAATGTTCTGCAATGATAAAAGTGTTCTCTGCACCACAATGTCCTTCCCAAGTAGGCTCAGCCTCCCCATCCTGCTAAAACCCAAGTCTCTGTTCTCCAGACACCAGTGATGCAACCTCCCTGACCTCCTCAAGCATGGGGCTTCCCTACTGCCAAGCTTTTGCACATTCTCTTCCCCATGCCTGGTGTGCCCTTCCCTTCCTCTGTTTTTGAAGTATCTTATTCATTCTATTTTTTTAAACATCATAAAAGTTTACTATTTTTGGTCTGATATCTTGGAAGCTATAACACAGTATAAAAAGAGAAACAAACAAAAATTACTCATAATCCACCACCCAGATTGATATTTTGGTATAGTTTTCTCTGTTTTTGTTTCTTAAATATGTAACAAAATGCAGATAATAATTGCACCTATTCATTGGGTTGGTGTAAATAGAGAAGAAAAAGGAAAATGTTAAACAGTGTCTGCCTTGCATTCCTATTTATATTTACACTTTCTGCAATCAAACTCAGATTGTGCTATAAAAGATCATATGTGTATATTTTTTTTGCTCAGGATTACACCCTGGACATTTTGCATATAATTACATGTTCTTTGAAACATGCAACCTTGTTTAAGGCACACCTCCAACAAAACTATTTCCTAGAACTTTTCCCAGTTCTTCCTGACCTGAGGTGGAATCAGTCCCTTAGCTGGGTACTTTCTATGTTCTATCATATTTGAACTAAAATTCTAAAAACCTGTGTTTTAGACAAATTCTCCGAATTTGGTCTCTGTGTATAGAGCATGTAGTAGGTGCTTAGTAAATGTTTGTTGAGGGAAAGATGGGGCCTCACACAGAGCCAATTTGAGCATGTGGCATCCCTCTTCCACTCTCATTATATCATATCGCTGGTTCTTGGGACAAGTCTGGTGGGTGCTGGCTAACCAGCGAGTACTAGGAAGGCCAATGAGGTGTACGTAGCTGGGGCTTGGCTCTCAAACCACCTGTGACCCCAGAACATGGAAGAGCTTCTGCCTCAAAATGTCTATCCTTTCTATTCTTTCTGCTGCCAGAAAGAGCTACAGGCACATTATTCACAGGAAGGGGAAAATGTGATGCAAATCCTTTGAAACAGGTGTGACTCCACTGCCTCCTCGGTGCTCCTGGTGCTGAAGGCCTGGACAGCACAGGGAATAATGTACCCACGCAGAGTCAGCCTGACACCCTGCAGCTCTCCATGCCTCCTCAGGGCAGGGGTGTAGCAAATGCACCGCCCCCCCACCCCCACCCCCCAGGGAGTTCCAATCATTTCCACTCCTTTTTCCCACTCTCTCCACACCTTACTCCAAGCCCAGGAGGCAGCGGGGAAAGTAGAACACCTCGCTCTGGTTACACCACTTACTTTCAAAGATTATGAAAGTCATAAAAATGTCAACTTCTGTATTTCAATTCTGTAAACTACACATGCAGAATGCGCTGCACTCACTCCTGGTCTTTACAGCTTGAGCGAGAAGTCTTCGGCGTCACGCCTGAATAACAAATAGAATGGCACCCACCCCTTTGACAAGTGGTCTGCAAAGCGTGGAGGTTTCCCCAGCTTCCTCGCAAGAAACGAGTCCCAGACGGTGAATAAAGAACCCTTCTGGCTCTGTCGTTCTCACTCTTACATGCTGGCATGGACGGCTCCCTTTGAGGAAAGGTTGTCTGGGCAAACTGAGGAGTATCAGTTGCAGAATGATAATAAGGCTTAAAAATATATATGATTTCGCTGTATTTACATAAGTAAGGCTAAAAAAAAATAACAGTTGCTAAAATATATTGAGCTTAGATCTATGCCAGGTGCTCAGCTGAATGTTTTACACGTGATAATTTAATCTTCATGACATTATGACCATTTTACAGTTGAGGAAATAGGGGTTCAATGGCTTGTTGGAGGTCGCATACCTAGCAAACAGTTATTTGAAGCCTGCCCGTCTATCACCAGAGCCCATGTGCTTTCGCTCACACCATCCTGCCTCATGTTAGCTTCTACTCAAGTTCTTCGATTAAAAAAAAAATTAACTGCACCCCAAAGTTATAGGTGCATGCTGCTTGTGTAGTTAGTACTAGTATCTGGGTGGGAATTGCTAGAAGAATTTTTGTTTTAACTTGAGAAAGATATTTTAACAATGAAGTCAGGTAAACTACAACATTGACAGCATCATCATGCAGACTAAGCTCTCCCTCCCTGGGGGTATTTGAGCAGCCTTGAAGGATTGTTTGTCAAGAATGTTGCAGAACAGATTCCTGCCAGGGTGGGTGGTTGGGAACATGAATTGAAAGCGCCCTGCTGTTTATAAGATCAGGCAAAAGGATTCGGGGGAATCCCTTTTAGGTTTCTGTCCAGTTTGCTTTCTCTGGAGCCTCCCTCCTCACAATCCCAAAAGACACAGGGATGACCTCCTTGAAAGTATGTTGGTTCGGCTTGACTCTGTACCTAGACACAGATAAGTGGACCAGAAGAGGTCACTGGCTCTAAGATGGGCCAATGAACCCCTGTTCCTTGGGAATTTGGAAATGGGATGGAGTAATGCAAATCTGGATTCCCTTAAATAGAGGAAATTTAAATGGAAAAATTCTGTTCCTGCTGTGTGGATTAGGGATAAGAAGAAGCTGGT
>JAQZBX010014534.1:0-38522 GCA_029593785.1 Cabassous unicinctus
TCTCGAGAATATAGGCAATACCTAATAAAAGAAAAAAGACCATAAAGTGAAGCCCTCAATATTATTGCATGTAACTACGAGCCTTATTATTCAAAAATTGAAAATTAGTGGTTACCATAGGTTCAGAGAAAAGAGGAAGGGAGAATAAAATAGATGGAACATAGGAATATTTTAGGGCATTGGAATTGTTTTGCATGATCTTGCAATGATGGATACAGGTTATTTAAGATTTTGCTAAAACCTATTAAACTCTACAGTGCAAAATGTGAACCTTAATGTAAATCATTGACAATGCTAAGTAAAAATGCTTCAATATTTGTACATCAACTGTAACAAATGTACCATACACATGTACAATATCATTAATAAGGGAGATTGGGATGGAGGAGGGTGTTGAATATATGGGACTCCCCTATGTTTTTTTGTGACTTTTCTGTATCTTAAAGCTTGTTTGAAGATAAAGTGAAAAAAAAAAAGACACTGGGGAAACTACGGAAGAATATGTCACTATATAAAAAAGATAACAGATATTACAATGATGGAAGACACATTCAAAAAATTTTTAATTTACTTTTAAAATGTTGTTATTTTAAATTTTATTTATGTTTATGTATTTTATTTTTATTTATTAATATTATTTTATTTACTTACTTTATTTGCTTATGTTTTGGTTTTGTTTTGGGGGCATTTTGGATTGCAGAAGGGTCACAACTGTGGCAGGGGATGATCACTGGTGTGGATGTGGTGATGGATTTGTGGAGAGGGGTGCAATTGGACTTGCCTCTATATCTTCAAGTGGTCATGGGGTGTTCTCTCGGTGGGGGGAGACCCACATAATAGCCAAAAGAATATTGAATTCCCATTGTGGGAAGTTCTGCTACATTCTCAATAGGGCACTAAGAATTCCCAGAATGCAAAGCCAGTGCCAAGCAAAGGAGGACAGAGCATTACTCCAGGCCCTTGATATTGATGGTTTTACTTATTAACCTTTACTTGTGAAGTTGAAACTTAGCCTAGTATTATATATTGACTAAGAATTACCTCCTAAAAGAATCTCTCTTGATCAAATGTGGTCTCTCTGCAAGCCAAACTTAGAATATAAATGCACTAACTTCTCCCCAGTTTTGGACATAACTCCCTGTGAGTGAGAAGCAGAATGGCCATCACCATCCCCAAATCCTCAAGATTAAGGAATGAAGAAGCATAAAGGAAGAATGCAGCTATTGAATAAAATAAAATTATTCTTCTAGCAATGGAAGAACTTGCATCATTGATATAAAGGCAGCAGCCAAAAGAGATTCCAAGCGGAGGGAGAGGTAAGAATAGTTATTACATGGAATATTATGGGTTCATTAGAATTGTTCTGCCTGACTTGTAATGAATGATACAGGCCATGTTCATCTTGTCAAAACCTATAAAATTGTGTGGTGTAAAGAGTAAAACATAATGTAAATAGACCTTACTTAGTAGCAATGCTTCAGTATATGTTCATCAATTGTGACAAATGTACCACACTAATGAAAGATGTTGTTACTGGGGAAAATTGTGGAAAAGGATGGGGTATATGGGAAACCATTATATTTTTTATGTAATATTTATGTGGTCTAAAGCTTCTTTAAAAATAAAGAAAAAACAATTTAAAAAGATATTTGAAGATCTGTGTATGGTAGATAGTCTAACTATAAGAATTGAAAATATATTACCTTGAAATTGTACTAGTATAAGCACTATGAATAAAATATTGCTTGAAGCAGGTAGAGGATCATTAGGATATTTACAAGCAAAAAAGTGTTATGATTGCATATTATTGAAATATTCCATTTAAGCAAAATAATCCTCATATAGTAAAAGAAAAGTTGAGATATCCAGTCAAGTTTTACTATGAAAAATTTCTGATATTTAATTGCTGAATAATAGTAACCACCTATGCTCTGTATAAATCTTTAATATAGAATTGTATTTCACCTCTTTAGAAGTTGATAAAGAATAAGAACCATAATTATTATACTATTTTCCACATTTTAAAATTGTTTAACAAACAATTTCTATATATCCCTGAAGCAATTAGGACCAGTTAAAATAACCCCGAACTCTCTCTTACATCCAAGGCTATTCATTTAACCATCATGATACACTATGAAGGAGCAGTTGTATGGTAAATTTAGCAGTGGCAAAGAAGTATTTCTACAAACTCAGGAGAAAAATGCAATCTGATATGATGGAGATTAGGAAGGGGACTTCTAATATTCAATAACAATGTTTGTTTTGATACAGAAAATAAAAACTGCTGTAAGACTGTTTTGGTCCATCAACAAAACCCTTAGGTCAATAGTATCAATATAATTTCAGAGTACTGTTTTTTGTTTGTTTGTTTAACTTTCCAGCATTTTTTATTAATGAAGTTGTAAGTATATGGAGAAACCATACGGAAAATACAGAGGTATTTTCCGTTATCCCTCTCAAATATTAACAACTTACATTAGTGTGGAAATTTTTTACATTGTAGAAAGATTATTATTGTCCTGTTAACTACAGTCCTTAGTTAATATTAGGATGCTCTTTGTGATGAAAAGTCCTATGCTGTTGGTTTTTAAACTATTTTTCTTATAAAATATATACAACATAAAATTTACCCTTTAAACCACAAATATATAATTCATTAGTGTTAATCACATTCAAAACGTTGTGCTACCATTGCCATTTTCTATTACCAATCTTTTCCTTTTCACTCCAAACAGAAATTCGGTAGCCACTAATCATTAATCCCCATTCCCTAACTCAATTCCTCCTAAAGTAATCTGTATTAGAGTTTTTGTCTCTATATATTTACTTATTCTAATTATTTCAAATCGGGTATATCATTCATTATTTGTCCTTTGTGTCTGGTTTATTCCACTAAACCTGATGGCTTCAAGATTCATCCGTACTGTCACAAGGATCATTATACTATTTCTATTAATTGCTGAATAAAATTCCATTGTATGTAAATGCCACATTTTATGTACCCATTCATCAAATGATGGACACTTCTGTTGCTTCCATCTTTTGTCAATTGTGAATAATGCCTCTATAAGAATTGGTGTGAAAATTTCTGTTCAAGTCCCTGCTTTAATTTCTTTTGGGTATATATGTTATAAGAGGAAATACCAATAATTCTTTATATAATTTAATCTTCTGTGAATCTGCCAAATTATTTTCAACAGCTGCTATAACATTTTACATTCCCATCAAAATGATGAGTGTTCCTATTTTTCCACTTCCAATCCAACACAATTTTTATTTATGGTAAGCATTCCAGTGGGTGTTAAATAGTATCTCATTTGTCACTTTTGTCACTTTTTAAATAATTTATGTTATTTTATTTTTTTATTGTTGATTTGTAGGCTTCCTTATATATTCCAGACACTAAACCATTAACGCATAGGTATTTTCCAAATATTTTATCCCATTCTGTAGGTTGTATTTTTACTTTCATGAAGTCCATTGATGAAAAAAGTAATTTTGATGAAGTCTCATTTATGTATTATTTTCTTTTGATGTTCCTGCTTTTGTTGTGAAGTCTAAGAAACCATTACCTAAAGTTGGGGTCTGAAGATGATTCCGTTTTTTCTTATAAGTGTTTCATATTCCTTGGACTTATATTTAAGATATTGTTTAATTTTCAGTTAATTTTTGTTCATGGTATGAGGTATGGTTCCTCCTTGATCTTTTTACATATGGATGTAAAGTTTTTGTTTTAACATTTTTTGAAGTGACATTACTTTCCCAATCGAGTGGACTTGGTATCCTGGTCAAAAATCAATTGGCCATTGATATGAGTGTTTATCTTTGAACTCAATTCAATTCCAGTTGTTTATATGTCCATAATTGTGTCATACTCATGCCTTTTAAAATATTTTATAATATATCATTCATTCATGAACATACATAAACAATAACCTATAGTACAAGTTGTGAACTTACAAAATAAACATGCATAACGTCATATAGGGGTCCCATAAATCACCCTACCACCAACACTTTGCATTGTTGTGAAACATTTGTTATAAACTATGCAAAAGCATTGTCAAACTATTACTAACTATAGTCCATATTCTATATTTGGTGTATTCTATCCCCAACCCACTCTATTATTTATAATATATTTTTATTACAGAGGATGTGAACTTACAAAAAATTCATGCACATGTGTAGAATTCCCATACAACACCCTTTCACCAACACACCACACTGTGGTGGAATATTTATTACAGATTATGAGATAATATCATCAGACTATTGTCATCAATCATGGTCATGCTGTTTTGACCACTGTAGTTCTATGGTGAATTTTAAAATAAGGAACTGTGAGTCATCAAAATTTGTTCTTCTTTATCAAGATGTCTTTTGGCTATTTGGAACCACTTATGTTTCCATATCAATTTGATTACTGGATTTTCCTTTTCTGTCAATTGGAATTTTGATTGAGATTCCATTGAATTTATAAATCAATTTGGTTAGAATATGTATCTTAAAATAATGAGCCTTCAGATCCATGAACATGGATTATACATTCAGATCTTCTTTCATTTCATTTAAAAATTTGAATGCATTTTATTTCTTTTATTTGCTTAATTGCTCTGACTAGAACTTTCATAAAATGTTGTATATGAGTGATGACAGTAGGCATTCTGGCCTTGTTCCTAATCTTAGTGGGAAAGCTATTTAACACTATTGAATATGATGTTAGATATAAGAATTTCATATATTCCCTATATCATGTTGAGGAAGTTTCCTTCTACTGCTAGTTTTCCAAGTATTTTTTTCATAAATGGGTAATGGATTTGTCAAATACTTTTTTTGGCATCACTTGAGGGCATCAAGTGATTTTTCTCCTTTCTTTGTTTAATGTAGTCTATTACATTGATTGTTTTCTTATGCAGAACCACACTTGTATATCTTGGAAAAATCCCACTTGATCATAGTGTATAATTATTTTATAGAGCTGTTGGATTCAGTTTGCTAGTGCTTTTTAAAGATATTTATATCTGTATTCATAAGGGATATTTGTTTGTAATTTTCTTTGTAGTTTCTTGATCAGGCTACAATATTAGGGTGATCTGGCTTCATTGAATGAATTAGTGAGAGTTCCTTTCTCAATTTTTTGGAACAGTTTAAACAAGATTGATGTTAATTCTTTTTGGAATGTTTGTTAAAATTCTCATCTTATGCCATGTGGTTCTGGTCTTTTTTTGTTGGGTTGATTTTGATTACTGATTCAAAGTCTTTACTTAGTATTGAAGTATTGAATCTTCTTTCTTCTTGAGTCAATGTAGCTAGGTTGTATATTTATAGAAATTTGTACATTTCATCTAGGTTATCTAACTTGTTGGTTTACAGTTGCACACATTATCTTCTTATATAATCTTTTCATTACTCTGGGGTCAGTAATAATGTCCCTCCTTTCATTTCTGATTTCATTTTTGTGTTTTCTCCATTATTTGCAACTCTAGCTAAAACTTGTCAATTTTATTGATATTTAAAAGAAACAACTTCTGTTTCCCTGATTCTCCCTATTATTTTTTTAATTCTCTATTTCAATTTTCTCTACTCTAACATTTATTATTTCCCCCTTCTGTTTTCTTTTGGTTTATTTTGCTTTTCTTTATCTAGATCCTCCAGTTGTGAAGTTAGGTATCTTATTTGAACTCTTCTTTGTTGAAGCAAGTATGTAAGTATTTAAGTTTCCTTCTCAGCACTAACTTACTATATCCCATAAGATTTGTTATGTTTCATTTGTTTTCATACACCTCAAGATATTTCCTAACTTTCTTTGTGATATATTCTTTGATATTTTAGTAGTCTAAGAATGTGTTAATTTGCATATATTTTTGAATTTTACAATTCTCCCTCTTTTATTGATGTCTAGCTTCATTCTATTGTGCTTGGAGAAATTCACGTTATGATTCCAGTATTTTTTAATTTAATGATAATTGCTTTGTGGTCAACTTGCTTTAACCTGGTGAAATGTCATCATTTGTTTAATATATTTTGGATATCTATTATTTGTTTGAATTGATCTTTATATAAGTAATTAGTGACATTCTTTGTCCCTCAAAACAGTTTTTGACTTAGATTCTATTTTACCAGATATTAGTATAGCTAACACAGTTCTCTTTTTGCTAGTATTATACTCATATTTACCCATTCTTTTCAATAACAGACTATTTATATCTGAATTTTTGATGAATCTCTTGTAAATAGCATATAGATGAATCATGCTTTTTGTCCATAAGGTTTTAATAATGATTGATGTGATGAATGCACAACTGTATGATTATATCAAATACCAGTGATTGTACACTTGGGATAAAATGTATATTTTAATAATATGTATCAATAAAATTAATTTGTTTTATAAAAGTGATTCTGGCTCAAAGGTGTAGTCTAGAGATGTAAATGTGAAATGAAACTAAGCTATAGGATAATCTAAGAACTGTATAATATAGTGATTTTGGTGGTAGATAAAAGTTATGGTTAATCATATAATTATAAGAAGGTTCTTTTATCACAAGTTGCTAAGAATATGGTGAAAATTGGAACATTACAAATAATCTAACTTATGGATGATAGTTAACAGTAATAGTGTAACATTTTGCAGCAATGGCAAAGAACATTTGATATCAATTCTAAGTGTCAACAATAAGGGGGTATGAGGCATTAAAGGAGTGTTACTTTTGGAGTAATTGAAACATTTGAAAATTGACTGAGGTAATTAAAGTACATCTTTGTGATGAAAATGAGGGCCACTGAATGTACATTTTGAATGGATTTTACAAAGCATGGGACTGCTTAACACAGTGAATCATGTTGGACTGTTGCTAACAAAACAAATACGAGAATGTTCTCTCATGAAGTATAACAAATATATAATACTAATAAAGGATTATAAAAATAAGGTGGGTTGGGGAAATACTGCAAATATAAGATATGGTCTGTAGTTATTAGTAATATTTTGATGATGCTCTTTCATAATTTGTAACAGCTATTTCACAACAATGCAAGATATTGGTGGTAGGATGATTTATGGGCAGTATGGAATTACGCATTTTTGTTTTTTAAGTTATTCAACTTTTCCTATGCACTTATTGTATATGTATGTTTATATATGAATGAAATTCCTCAAATCATTTTTAAATATAAAACATTTCATTTAAGCTAAAACTTTTCATCACATTAAAAACAAAGGGAATATTTTCAGTCTTATAGGATACATCGCCCAAAACACAAACAAATAAAAAACAAGCATATCATTTCTTAAGACTGAGTATATTACTACAGGATCAATGTTCAAAGATACAATCACCATATACTTGAGGAAAAATGAATGACTACATGAAGACATTAAGAACAACTATCAAATAAAGAGATTATTGAGGGAGTTGATACTTGGAGGAACCAGACGTCAATGAGTTTCCCAATTTTACATCTTGCAGCAAGATGGCAATATTGAACCAACATCATGTGGAGAAACTATACTTAGAATATTAATACCATCTTCACAATATTATTTACCCATATCAGGCTTAAAATATATGTAAGATCTGTCTCTTGATAAGATTATTTGAAATATATACAAACATATACATTGATAATGAATTTGAAACAGTACAGATACATAGTGTAGACATGAAACAAAACTGATGTGTCTATGTGGCTGTGTGCCTATCACACAGTATACACCTGTAGGCATTGATGTATGGCTCAATACTAAGGGTATTTTGCATCATGATAGACAAAACAATGCTAAATTTATAGGCACCTATCATCATAGCTTCCAGATATATAATCCCTAATATTATATATCACAAAGGAGAAATTAAAATATCCAAAATTAAACCTAGATAAGTATAAACAACTCAGCCAGTATAATAATTGTGGGACAACCTAAGGAAAGATATAAAAGTTTTGAGCAGTATAGTTGACTAACTCTTAATGTTATAGAATGTGCATTCAAGATTATGTTGACTAGTTTGAAATTATAAAGTGTGCATTGTTTAAGGACACTAAATAAAACTAGAAATCCATGCAGAAAGATACATAGCACCTCTAAGAAGCATGTTGAGGCTTTCTACTTTCCTAACATGATTGTAATTATGCAGTCATACCATGAGAGTAAACACTAAACAATGGTTATTTTA
This sequence comes from Cabassous unicinctus, assembly GCA_029593785.1. Lineage (NCBI taxonomy): Eukaryota > Metazoa > Chordata > Mammalia > Cingulata > Chlamyphoridae > Cabassous > Cabassous unicinctus. The sequence goes on from JAQZBX010014534.1 coordinate 8,181, forward strand.
GTGCTTCCTAATAGGCACCTTGTTCCTGCTAGTAGTCTAAGTGGTTACACGCTCCATTTAGTCCTACTCTCAACTGGCACATGAGGGTGGACACCATTGTAATTTGCTAACAGGTGGAGAAACAGAGTCATCAGAGGTAAAGCAATGCAATGATGATCATCCAGCTCACAGGCCACTGTGCTGGGATTTGGCACCAGGTTCTTATACAATTTGGACAGTTTCAGAGGGACTATTTTGTCATTTATCCATTAGCAACACCATGGGTTTGGTCTGACTATTGAACATCACCCCATTCCTGAGAGGAAAACCCTGAGGATGAGCAGGAAAACTTAGTGCCCAGGACTGGCCTAAGGCCAGGCTCTGGGTTTCCTACTCTTTTCCTTGATCTCAGGGATCCACAGGAATTTCACCATAACAGTCCTCAGAATATTAAGGGAACTGTGATTTTCTTTCTAAGAGATTATCCATTTAATCATCACTAATTCTTTCCATAAATTCATAAAAACGCTAATATATCTCAATATATAAATGTTCTGTTCATAGACAGATTTTACTTGGTCCCTGTTTCCTGACCATCTAGAACCAATTATCTCATTGAAATTACCTGTAGGCACTGGCAACTATTAGTGCCAAACCTGTGTTCCCAGGAATTTTCTTTGATGTTATTGGAGACATCACTTAGAAGTAAACATAACACAAAATCTCTTGTTTTCATAGAAAGGTTCCATTCAGGTTGTTACTCATCTCTACTGAGTATGCCCACTCATCGTTACCTGTAAGTGAAATATCAGTGGACCCTTACCAGAAATCCTGACTTATCTATCCAATGTAAGGAAAAGCAGTATTAACTTCTAATGGTGAGTTGTTATTCACTCTTTTTTGTCTCTTCTTTTCCTTTCCTCTAAGAATCACCCCATTTCTTTCCTCCACTACTCACTTTAATTTTTTGAAAGAGAAACATTCAATAGGACTATCACTAAAAATATAAATATGGAAGTTCCTCAAATAATGCGACTAACACCATCTTTTTTATTCAATGCAGTAAAATAACTTCATTTTAAACAGTTTTAGCAGAATAGATAGGTGTACAGGGAAGCCAAGTGTGAGCTGATTGCAGCACCCAAGGGAGCAGGGCCAAAAGCAGCTCTGCACAGTGACCAGAGCCTGAAGATGCTGACTGCTAAGTTAAATGTATACTTAAACATATCTATTAGATGAGATGTGTTATGCCTAAAATATATAAGTAATATTGCTTATTAATTAATAATTTCAATAATTAATGGTTTAATATTTTCTCTTTATCAAGTACTCTGCTGTATTTGCATGATACATAGAGAATAAAAGAATCCCTGTAATAAAAATAAACTGTGTACATGACCACTTATACTTCACGTGTAATTCTAGTGCTTTCTCCTAACATATCATGAAAAACATTTAAGCAATATTTAGTAATTGATTTCCACAGCTTTTAGAGTGAAATAGATGTCTGCATTGCATTCACTCTAAAATATCTTGAAGGAGATTTAATTTTAAATAAATTAGAGATTACATGGATGCCTCAATCAGTATATAAAATAAAGTACTAATGACCAAAATATATCTTTCAATTCTTCAAGACTTTGCATAAAAGGAAAAAAATCATTTGCTTTTATAAATTGATGGAAGGGAACATCTGTTCAGTGATCTAGTTTTCTCAGGAGAACTTTGCTGGTTATCCTCCTGCAACCTCTATGCTGTTTAACAATAGTATCACTTTTATAATCACTATTTATCTGTACAGTACACTGTATGTTAAGTAATACTTCTTTTAACAGAAAATCATATTAGGAAATGCTGTGTGCTCACATTTCTTTAGTTCACTGTTTGCTTTAAAAATAATAATAATTATATGAATTTAAGATGGAAGAAATGTAAGTGCTGAAGGAATCATATGTTTAATCACTTTCTAATGTTCAGTACTCATTGATTTACTTTACTTCAGTAATTACCATTATGACAATCTCTATTTCTTTTTTCCACATATTAAATTCATGAAGTACACCTTTTTACAAATTTTATATGAAAGGAAACAGAATGTAAAAGATATTTGTGAAGTTCTCAATAGATACATAGTAAAAAAATGTCAGAGTCAGGATGTAAAACATATCTTCTCCAAAATTTGCACAGATTTAACTCTGCTATGCAAAAAAAATTAGTAAATCAAACTGGAAACTTACAATTGTTTGGTGATTGTGAAATAATTAAAGTGTTCACTCTGTGTTCCAATTGTGAAACCTTGAAGCATTATTGAAACATTTTGAAGACTCCTGAAATAAAGTGTTATAATAAGAAAAAACTTTTTTTTCTTCTTGTGACCAGTAGGTCAGCCTGAAAGTGACACAGGCCCTGGCTTCCTACACTTAGCAGAGGTTCTCTATAAGTAGCTATATTTGTCATGAGAAAATGGAAACAACATAACAAATATATGACATGTATTAACATTGGGAATTAAATAGTGAAAGTATAATCAAGTCTAACAATGTGCATTCAGTGGATTCAAGGAAAAAAGGAAAAGAGACAGTTTAACTATCTTCAGAAGAAAACATTTTCACATGATTATTAATAAGGGTTTAGCTAAGGCCAATGTGAAAAGGAATCTTATGAAGGGATTTGGTATGATTACAAGAACCTTTAATGACCCACACATCATGCAATATCTTTCTATCTCAGCTTATTCAAGTTCTGAAACATGTCCAGGTTTTATGGGAAAACATAATAATGTTTCATATAAAACCAAAGAATCAAAACACTTAATGTAGTTAACTATATATTGCTAATAAAGGAATGCATTTTCCCCATAGGTCCTATCTGCATATCAAAAGCTGCAAATAACTTTTTTTTTCAACAGAGAAATCTAAACATCTATTTAAATTCAAGGATTACATGGATAAGCAAGAGACACTTATGTTGGCCTTTAGTGGGAAACATTTACATCAGTGAAAAAGGAGACAGAATGAAGACTAGAGTGGTGAATTGGCCTTAGAAATAGATGATTCCAGTCACCCCAAGAAAACAAATAAGGAAGGTAGATGAGTGAAAGTATATAAGATATTTTAAATGTTGACATTCTAAATATATTAGGACAAAATTTCTTAGAATATTTTAAATGGATAAAGACAATGCCCACTGATATTGAATAGAGACTGGGGAAATACATAAATTTCACTCTTCTAGAAGGGTTGAAACTCAGATCATAATAAATAATTCTGAATTGAAGTTATAACATACTGTTGAGTAAGATCAAGAATATTAAAACATGAAACAATATAGAAAATAGTTTTTAACATTTCTTATGTACCACTAATGATGTATATGTAGGAAATCGGTAGAGAGACCTTTCAGCTCTGGATCATTGTGATTTACTAGTGGATCCAAAAATTGGGGTCTCATGGATCCTATAGTATTCATAAGGTTTGAATGTTGCTGTACTGGTCAATACTGACCTGAATGAGCATTTTGGACTGGCATGGTGGGAAATATTGAATCTCCGTAGGATCAGGAGTTGTGCTGGAGAAAATGCTCTTTGTGGCAATGCACTATCTAAGCAGACAAATCTGACACTGAATGCCCACCCTTTCACTGACATTTACATGGCTTAATAAGTGTCCTTCATCTTTCAGTTACTTACTTTTTTATGCATATTTTGCTTACCAATTTTCAGAGTTGTAATGAGATTTGAAGTACATAATAATTGAATAAGGCAAATTATAAAGAAATTAAGAAATAATTGAAACGTGGTGCTAATATAGTTCACTTGATTGATTATTTTATCTAGGATATTGAACAAACACAATGAAGCTAAAAACATCTAAGAAATAATTAAGAATTGACAAGGATATGTTGAAGAATAAAATAACAAAATATAAATACATATATAAACAGATGCTAGGAAGATTATATGTACAGCCAATGAATATATGGTCATCAGAGAATGAATATTTTTCAAGCTTAAATTTCAAATGAATCAGTGTTAAAATTCATAGTAGGTGAAGTGAAGATTAAAAGCTGGTTGCCAAGGAATACGTTATAATTGTTTATAAAATTTTGAATGTTCCTGAATAAATAGTACCCTTCTATTAGATTCTGTTTTGTAATCATATAATCATAAATATTAACATTCAGTGACTATTACTAATGATAGAAGGATGCATAAAAATTACCTATATGGAATATTTTAATCTTCCAGGAAATCCTTTACCTTCTACTAGATCCATTTTATAACTAGTAAGTGGTAGAAATATATACAAACATAGGCACAAACTTTTAAAGATTACACTTTACTGTTACTCCTGTACTGGAAATAAGTTTCACAAGCAGGGATTCTAAAGAGCATGAGGAAACATTATGTTACATCCTACTACCAAAAATAAACTAGAGAGACTGCAGTTGGATTAATGTGAGACAATGAATGTATTTAGGCTAATTTATTCTCCATCTTTAGTTTTTTTAATTAATTTATTTATTTAGGGATTACTGTCTTTCCATGAAAAAGGCCAATTTTTCTAAGATACCCAACTCCACCACAGTGATTGAATCCCTGCTTACAAGATTTTCTGAATGTCTGGAAGTTCAGTCTTACATCCCATGCTATTTTTATTGATGTACTTAGCAACACTTTTTGGAAACCTTCTCATTGTCACAGTAACCATGGTCCAACAAAGTCTTCACAGCTCCATGTATTTCTTTATTAGGAATATGTCAATTTTGGACATGTACTACATTTCTGTTACAATACCCAAGGCATGCATCATTTTCCTCCATGACAACAAAGTGATTTCCATGTTTGAATGTGCAGCTCAGATCTTCTTTATGGTTGCCTTTGCTACAATAGAGCTGCTATTCCTCACCATCATGGCCCATGACTGCTGTGTGGCTATCTGCCAGCACCCCCCACTACCCTGTGATCATGAACCCTCAGGTCTATGTCCAGATGACTCTGGTCTCCATACTCTGTGGACTGGCCTGCTCTGGAAGCCACACAGGCAATACTTCCCAGCTTCACATCTGTCAGTCCAATGTGGCCCATCAGTTCTTTTGTGATATCCCCTCTCTACTGATGCTCTCCCACTCAGACACCTTAAGCAAAGAAATTTTAATTTTTATCTCTCTGGTAGTGATTGCTGGTGGCTACTTTGCCTTCCTCACCAATTCTTATATTCACATATTTTCTACTGTGCTTAAATTTCCAACAAAGGAAGAGTGAGGAAAGGCATTTTCCACCTGTGTCACTCACATCCTCATGGTTTCTCTCTTTGTTATCTGAGCTGCTGTTGTGTATGTGAACCTAACCTCCACCTCACCCACAATTCAAGACATGGACACTTCAGTGTTCTGTTGTATAGTCTCACCTTTCCTGAATACTATTATCTATAGTCTTAGAAACAAGCAGATAAAGAAGACTGTAAAGAGAGTTATAAGGAGAATGATTTATCCAGGAAAAGTATAGGAAAAGTTTTTGAAGCCTTTCTCATTTTGATGATGTGACTTAAAATATGATTCAAAATTAAAATTGCTTTTTATTTCCAATTTCAGTGACCTGAGTTGACTTAAAGCTGAAGACAAAAGAACAATCTGAGAAAACCATGATTAATGAAATAGATCAATGATAATGTACCTTTTTTTAATGTAGCAGTATAAATTTTAAATAATTATTTTTACTCAATGCAAATATTAAAGTGTATAAAATGAAAATCGCTACTATGTTGAGAAATTTTGGGATTAAGATTACAAATTGCAGGCATTAAAAACTCTATTTCAATGAGAAAAAAATATTTTTTCTCTAGTTCGATGTATATTGCTTCCAATGCATCCTTTCAATGCATTTTGAAGATAAAATCATAAAATTATGTATTTAAGTAGACTTTCTTATTGATTTCTCATATGTTGTGGACCATATCTCTATAACAACATTTGGATTAGTCACAGTACTCTCCAGTGTATGAGAAATGGCTTGCCATCCTGGATAATTTCCCAAACACATGCAAGCTTGAAGAAAAATTCAATAAAATATTACAGTTCCAATTTCTAGGTATGTAAATTGGGTAAATGATTGTCACTAAAACCGGCACTCTCACTTGTGTTAATTCTAAGATTGCAATTATCACAAGATACTGTTGTGTTAAATGATCAGCCTTATTACTTGGAAACTACTACTCTGCCTGAAAATGTTCTTTTTATTACAAAGTATTTTCAGTAAAATAGTACTATGTTCCCTTCTATATGACTGCACATTTGTACATTGCTATGTTTATGTTGTAGAAAAGCATTCTTTAAGCAATGAGTAAATAGTAATGTTATTTAAGAAAATGTCAGCACAATACATTTAAACAGAAGTTCTTAAATTTTATTCTTCACACACCAATCAATACCCCATGGTATAAGATTCAATTTGGAAACCTATTCCCTAATTGAAATAGTCATTTTTAACATGACACTTTATCAAGCTCATTTTGAAATGTTGATGCAAATAAATTCCAAAGAATTTTATGGGCATAATAATATAAAATCACAATAAATAAAGCAAAATTAAGAGAACAAAAAGGAGAAGTGGGAAAACATAACCACAGTTAAATGTTCTTAAGTCAAAGATCCATGTCCTGGTTAGTCATTTGTGGGCCCCTGAAAATTATGTTCTTTATTCCAATCCTGTGCCTGTAAATGGGGACTTTTGATTATATTCAGTTAAGGGATATTTAATTAGATCAGTTTTGTTTAGATCAATTTAGGGCTTTTGATTGGACTACCAATCAAAGTGAGCACGGCCCAAGTTAGGTCTCTGCCCTCTTGCTGTGGTCTTATATAAGCAGAGAAAGCAGAAACACACAGAGAACAAGAGACACCATTTTGACCCTGCCATTTGAGAAAGAGGACTCCAGTGATTGGTTGCCATCTTGCCATGCCATGTGGCAGGAATCCAGGATCCAGAAGCTGCCCTTTGTTGAGACAGCATCTCTGATGATGCCTTGATTTGGACATTTTTACAGCCTTGGAATGTTAAGATTTTATCCCAGATAAATTTCCTTTATAAAAGCCAAACCATTTCTGGTATTTTGCCTCAGCAGATTCAGCAAAACAAAACACTCTGTGATACTTAATTTCATATGTCAACTTGGTGTCCAGTTGTTTGACAAGCAAGCACCAGCCTGATAATTACTGTGAAGATAGTCCCTGGATTTATTCATTAGTAAGTTGATTGTATTTTTGACTGATAACATCTACAATTAACTTAGGAAATTTTCTTCAATAATGAGAGGAGTCCCATCCAATCTGTCAAAGGACTTAAAAGGAGAACAGATCATCTCCACAGTGAGAAGGAATAATTTCCATCTCTATTTCGGCCAGCCAGCTTCTCTTGGGATTTTTCAAAAACCTTCATAGGAGTTCCCAGCTTTTTACCTGCCCTTTGGAATTTGAACAAGCTCATCCCAACTGTCATTCTTGTGAGCCAATTTCTGTAATACATGCCAAAATATTTGCATTATATGTCACTTTTATTTCACTGGAGAACCCTTACTAATTTAAACTCCAACAACTGACAAAATATCTGATAAAAATAAGGATAAATTGCAGATTTCTCAAATGCACATTGGACTTGCTAAATAAACCATATAGTGAGCCATAATGAAAATTTGTATGAAGTTCAGAAAATAGAAACCATTATAGAATATTATCTTTGTTCTCAGGTGTCAATGAAGAGAGGGTAGGTATTTAAAAAATCTATATGTGTAATTTTCTGGCAATTTTACCAGATTCACATCATTTGTTTATAGTTCTATTATTTGGTGCATTTTGGTTTGGGATTTATTTATGATTCTGATTTCATTTTGAAATGAATTCCATTATCCTTCAGTATTTTTCTCTGAAATCTACTGTATCTGACACTAACTTAATATTTTAACAATTCCAATTTTCTTTTACTTAGTGTTAGCATTATATAACTTTATTTCTTTTCCTTTTAAAAAAAATTTTAATGCATTTTTGAAGGCTGCATAGAATTGAGTTTTGTTTTTGAATTCTCTCAGAGAATCTCTTCTTTTCATTTTTTATTTATACTGTTTACACTAATTATAATTACGGACATGTTTAAGTTTAATTCTATTATATTACTATTTTTTATGTTTTACCTATTTGTGCCTTTTTTATTGTTAATAATTTCTGGCTATAATTTGTAGTAATTAAGCATATTTTATCTTTTTCATTTCCTTGTTAGATGTAATTCTTTGTTTTCTGATATTAGTTTTTGCTTTAGAATACATGTTTAACACATATAAGTCTACGTTCATTTGATTTTATACCACTTCACTCTTAGTATAAGAATATTACAATGATATATTCTAGATGTCCCCTAATGGCATTTGGAATAATTTTTTCATACATTTGATATATAGATATAAGACTCTCAAAATATTACTGCTATTTTTATTTATGAAGTCAATTATCTCATACAGATTTTTAATAATAGAAGAGATTATGTGTTTATCTACATAGTTACTTTTTCACTGATGTACTTAATTCCTTTAAGCTGTTCTATATTTTCAACCCATATAATTTATCCTTCTTCTTAAATGATTTCCTTTTAAATTCTTGTAATGCGAGTCTTCTGGTGATGAATTAAGTGAATTGTGAATGTCTGTAAAAGTCAATGTTATCTTTTTTTATAAAGTTATTTCTTTGAATATATAAGTCTATGTTGATTTTTTTTCTTTGGGCAATATAAAGATATAGCTCTACATTTTCTCTTCTATGTTGTGCTATTCAACAATTTTAAAGATATTTGTTTATTTCAGTTGAAATTCATAAAACAAAATTGTTCTTTAGACACAAATAAACAGTTTCCCTCTTACCTTGCAAATTTGAATTATGCATGTTTCCAAATTACAAAGAGTTTGAAAAAAAAATGGGGTTATAATCTTCACCTTGACAAAGTAAGCACCATAAAATATGGGAAAGGATGCATGAAATCATCTCAATAACAAGACAAAGAAAATGATTCAACCTATTATTTCCTCAATTTGATACTACATAACTAGCACCATTTTAGTTATAAAGGTGATTATCTCATAACACACAATGTAGGCCTTTCCTTATTAGGACTTATATCTCTGAAATTACTGAAGAAGGCTGATGACCTTTTTTTTTTATTATGGATCACTGTGGCAAAAAGATGAATCATAGAAATCATCTCAGTTTTGTAAAGTGTGACAAATATATGGGATGATATGATAAGTCAATTATATGGAATAATATTCTGTCCAGTATCTCCTGGTTCTCCATCTCCTCCAAAGAGTCTGTGGACCTCCTGCATAAAATTGCAATGCCAGATACAGGCCATTATATATTTTGCATTAACCTATAAAATTGTGCAAGGCAGAGTGTAAACTACAATGTAAACTATAGTCCATGGTTAGTAGCAATGCTTCAATATGTGTTCGTCAATTGTAGCAAATGTACCACACTAGTAATCCACTACATTTTAGGCAATATTTATGCAATCTGAAGCTTCTTTAAAAATAAAAAAAAAATAAAAACTTTATTCTGAAGAGATGGCTCCATTTCAAATTTTCTAACTTAAGTTCTACAAACAAGTTCCCCGGAGATTTATTATAGAAGAAGTTTTGTACTCAAACAAAGGTAATGAAAAAAGGACACAATACAAATAATAAGCTTTTCTATGTGTCTACTCAGAGTTTGAATATACTAATTGGCACTTTGTTTAAGTGAAGGAAATATGCATTTTGAATGAATGAGGGGAAACAGCAGTCATTAACAACAATGTTCTGGAGTTAATTAAATTCTCTGGTTTTAACTGTTTCTCTATCAGTTTTTGCTAGGGTGGTCTGTCAAAGACATGTTACCTTCCCAGGGATAATTTTAGTTACCTGAAAAAGAGTGTGTTGAAAAGTACTTTGCTCTCTTACAGCACAGACAAGGGTATACATAATATTAGATGTGATAACTAATGCTATTTCCCCAAAGTTTTGAGTTGGTAAACTAAAAAAAAAAAAAAAAAAGTATAGAGAGCATTATTAGGTAACAAAATTCAGAAAATACTGAAGAGGAAGATAGTTTATTTAAAAATATGTTGGGAAGTGAAAATTAAAATTTGAGGATATTGGGAATGTGCATCTTGCTTCTTTTTCATAAGCAGTAATTTAAAGGATAATGTCTAATTTTATGGGGTTAATTAAAATCCACCATTTCTGCAAAATGCCCACAAAATTTCTTCCAGTCCCATATTTGATTCGCTTCCACTATTTTTTTAAATTTTCTTCCAATCCCTTATTCCAAAAGATTTCCAAATGTTTAAAGCCAATGCTCTACTTGAGTACCTCAGACAAAATGACCTTTTTAATATCCATTGGAGATAATATTTCAATGATCTCCTTTGTAGAAGGAAAAATAAAAAATATGACATTAGCTTATAATTTTCCAGATGCTGTTCTATGCATTTTAGGTGTATAAACTCAAATTATATTTAAAAGTCTCCTAAGAAATTTAGTAGAGATGGGTTAATTAATATGCCCAATATTCTAGCATAAATGAATAATGGAGCCCACTTGTGAATTCCTCCAATCAGCTCTAAATCATGGGTATTCAGACACTACACTATTTCAGACTCTCTAGAAGGGTAATAGGGCTAAAAGTGATTTTTATAAGAGCACACATCACAACAGAAATGTCAAAGACACAGGACATTTAGAGGAAAATAATTGTAAATAATCAAAATAAATTACAGGTATCAAAATATCTGAAAGAGAAAGCAAACCAAAAAAATTGTTTATAGAAAAAACTGGTCAAATATGCAATTTTGACACAACAGAATAAAATGGATTCACAGGAATACTTCAGAAAAGAAATTGGAAAAGTGCAGAAAAGTACAGTGTTAGAAGTTCCCTATTACAAGGTTCACAATGTATGACTAACAGACTATGACATAAAGAAAGACAATCCCCATCCATGACTTATATGACTGATTTAACAAACCATAGCCTGTGTGCATAAATGCAACCAACCATCTCCACACAAGAACAAAGGAACCAAAATGCAAAGGAGCAAAGCAAAATAAGAATCTCTACTCCCTCCTGACCAAGTATCCATCAGCCCCTCTTACTTTCCAAGAGTACATTACTCCCTAGCCCCACTACACACTACAAAGGAAAGAATTCACTTCTATGGTCCCTTATTAGCCCCTAATTCTTACCCAAATCCTAACCTCCCTCTCACTGATTAACATTACCCTGCATTTGAAAATACTGTAAATTCATAACTATGCCTTCCAAAGGTGGGCTGAAGTCTATTCTTCAGACATCTTCAACTGAGAGAACTCCTCAATAAATTTCCTACCTGCAATCATCAGTGTCTGCATCCCAGTGAGCACCATTTTTACTAACATTTGGTGACAAAACCCAGGACTGGGATCACATTGTGACTGATTGATGGGGAGTCTCCACCCTGCCACTGTTGAACACCCACCCAACACCAGACACCGAATTACACCTGGGTGGGTCAAGGATTTCTCCACTGTAGGATCCTGCTCTCTCTCTCTCTCTCTCCTTTCTCCATTGTCCAGAACAACCCACCAGAAGTCCTAGTGCTGGGTCAGTGATCCTCAGTGTCCAAAAGGGCCATGGTGGGTGGGATGTCCACATCATTGTGGGAGAGACCCCTTGTCTCTGAGGATGTACAGTTCCAAGCATGGTCTACTGTTTCCCTGGGTGATTTCTAACTGATTTGGGGGTGCCTGTCTCACTCAAAATCTCCTCTGTTTTAAGAATTCTTAGTCTCACCCATGTCACCTGAAATGGGGAACTTGATTTCAACACACCCAAAAACCACACCTTTGGGTTGTCTCCTCCATTACCTTAAAACTATGTACCTGGAAGGAGACATCAGACCCAAGAACCTTATTTTCTATTTGACATCTGTGTGGCCGTAATACCAATTGGGTAATGAAAGTCAATGGCCAGAAAATGGCACTTTTGATTTCCAAGTTCTCTGAGACTTAGAGAGCTTTATCCAGCCCAATGGCAAGTGGTCTGAGATTCCTTATGTTCAAGCTTTCTTTTATCTTCATAACTGTCCCTCCCTTTGGCAGTCTTATTCTTCTTACGAAATTCTTCTTTTACATCCAAAAACCCTCTCAAAAACCTTCTCTTTCCTTGCTCCCACACCCTAAGTCCCTGAAAATCTTGACATTGATCCAGCAGATCAGGCTTCCCCTGCATCTCCTCCATATATACCCCCAATATCATCTCAGTCTTCACCCTCCTATTCTTCACTCTCTAACTCCCTTCCTCCTCCTTCTCATCATCAATGCCTCATGCCCCAACTTTCTACCCTCCTCATACCGACTCCAGAGGACTATGTCCTACCTCTCCATCATCACCACCCTCCACCTCTGCTGCTGATCCCAATACCTTATCTCTTGTTTCTACACAAATAACAGCTGCCTCTGAGAAGTGGTGGGGGCTGAAGGAATAGTTACACATCCATTTTTCACCCTAATTTAAATCAGATAGAGAACTGATTAAGATCATTTTCTAAGAACCCTGTCACACCTTAAAGAATTCCAATATCTCACCCACTCCTATGACCTCACCTATCAAGACAAATACATTATTATTACTTCCTCAACTTCTCCAGAAGAAAAAAACCATATTTGGACTGTTGCTACCATTTTCGCAGACTCTATGCACACCGAAATTCCTAATAGACCCCCAACAGATCCCACTGTGGTTTCAACCACAAACCCTCCCTGGGATTACCAGCCACAGTTAGGAATATTAGAGGTACCCTATTACAAGGCTCACAATGTATGACTAACAGACTATGACATAAAGAAAGGCAACCCTAGAAATAAAGAAAAAAATGATATAGAAGAAGATAATAGGTTCACAATGTCAAATTAAATGAATGAAGATTTTCAAATTTGTGTCATAATCTTCTAAGAAACCAAGGTTCTATATTGCTAGGCATTAAATATGTAAGGAAACTCAGCAGCCATTCAATATAGTGGAGAAAATAATAAATGAGTCAATATTAATACAGGAATGGAGACCCTTCTAATATTTTGGGGGTAAATATTGACAATGCATGTTTTGTCATTTTTTAAAAGATTTATATATTTATTTATTTCTCCACCCCCCCCCTTGTTGCTTTGCACTCACTGTCTGCTCTCTATGTGTTCTTCTGTGTCTGCTTGTCTTCTCTTTAGGCAGCACTGAGAGCCATTCCTGGGACTTTCTGGAGTGGAGTGAGGCATTCATTCTCTTATTCGACCTCAGCTCCCTGGTGTCTTATTTTCTCTCTTCTTTGTCTCTTCTGGTTGCATCATCTCTCTACAGGCCGGCTCTCTCAGTAGGCCAACACTCCATGTGGGCCAGCACTCTGCATGAGGAAGCTTTCCACTCAGACCAGGTCACCACACGGGCAAGCTTGCCTTTCACCTGGAGGCCCTGGGAATCAAAACCTGGACCTCCTATATGGTAGAAATGAGTCCAATCACTTGAGTCACATTCACTTCCTTGTATCATTTTTAATGTAGAGGAAAATAGACTAAATTATCCTGCAACTTATGATGTTAGAAATTAAATGTTAACTATGTGATAACATTCAAATAATTATATAAGTAAAATTGTAAGTGGAAGAGGAGATAAGCTGTGATTTTTTTCTTTAATCTCTAATAGGAATTATAGCTGTGATTTTTCTTTATTTAATCTCCAATAAAAAGATGAATAGATTTTAAATATTTAGATAAATATAAAAACACACTATATTTAATTATTCATTCCAAAATATAGTGGTTTAAGATTAAAGAGATATATTAGTAATTAATATGCACAATCTATTAATTGATTTGTTTCAACTTCTATTTATTCTTATATATTTTTGTTACATTGTTAAGTAAAATTAATTGTAGCATATAGAATTTTAAAATTTCCTCTATCTGTTTTCCTTTCTTTCTCTCTCCATTTCTTACTTCTTTCTAGCATTTGTTCTCTTGATCTCTTTATGTCCAAAAACATAAATGTGTTCAGACAAAGAGAGACCTCTTTAATCACATTGGTCATCGTTTTGTTTGTTCTTTTCCATATTTTTTAAACTATGTTAGTTTTCCAATAGGAGAAAAAAAGCTGCCATTTGTAAACAAAGAAAAAATCTGAAAGAATGCGTTTGAGGTTATTCAGTGGAGGATTGCTTAAAATTTTATATCACTACTCTCAATAGCTGAAATTATTTCTTATATTTGCAATAAATTTCCATTTTTCCAACATAATCACATTAATGTATATATATGTGATAAAGAGACAGAGAAATAGAAATCAAATTCAGTGGTAATTTTAAAATAAAATATTAATCTTTGTACTTCTGTATTTTTCTGTGAGTACCTATTGTCCATTTTGGCTTGCAAATTTTACTCTCATCAAAAGGCATATTTAGATATCTTAATTCAAGAAGGATAGTTACTGGATCTCAATGTATAAATCAATATTTTATTCTTGTATCTCACTTTGCTAGGGCTGCTATAAAAAGTGTCTTAGAAACATTTGGCTTAAATAACAAGAGGTCATTGCCTCAATGTTGCAAGATAGGCCTAAAAAATCAAGGTATCAGTAAACGATGTTTTCTGTGAGTCTGAAGCATTCTGCTCATTGCCCAATCTCTGCTTTCATAATTTGGAAATCTGTCTGATTCTGTCTTCTCTGATGGATTCTTTCTCTGTGCCCAAATATCCGAGGCTTTTAAGAACTCCAGTCACACTTTATTAAGGCCCACATTTTAAGAGTATCTTGAAAATCCCATTTAGAAATGGGCTCACACCCATGGGATTGAGGGTTTGGATTTGAACATGCCTTTGGGGGGAACATAAGTCAATATACCACAGCACTAAATGGGACATTAATGTCACTTTCTCCTATTCCAAATCCTCTTAAATTCAGACTTTACACAAACAATAAGTGGGAAAATTTATATGTGCTATAACTTAGAATTTCACAAGTGAGGTAGATAATGCCACTAACAACAAAACTTCTCGCCCCAAAAATACATGAAATTGGAAAAGGGCTACTTTGAAAAAACATAGCTTCAACTTGTCCTCTTAATTAGAACATGTGCAACCTTAGGGGAAAATGTTCTCTTACATCCCTACAGAATTTTCTCGGTTCTTTAATATTACTTAATGTGCTAGAAAATAACTTTTTAAAATAAAGATATTGGAAAAATTTGTTAATGACAAAATATCTGGTTCTGTTTGTTCTTTGAATTTGAAATGAACTTTCTCTTTTTGATCTGATTTAGGAATATTTGACCCCAGATTAGATAGAAGTGCTGTAGAGTATGATATTATTTATTCTTTTATTATTTTCCTCTTTTACAGTGCTCCAAAGTGTGATCTCCAGATTCTTAAAGGTGTTGTACAGCTAAAAAAATAATAATAGTGGCATACCTGGTACTGACACAGCTATAAATTACAATAACAGGAAACATGATATACAATGATGATATATCAAGGAGTAATGCAGATCTGAATAGATCACTTCCAGGGAAAAGAATAATCTGCATTTCACCTCTGACTGGAGAATAATTTAAGGTAGCCATGAGAACTGAGCATTTCTGCATCAACATAATTGTATATTCCAATAAATTCCTCCACAGGAATTTAATCCTTCAGATCAATAAATATCTTCATTGTTCTTTGGAAATTAAAATATTCCAATATATCTGGGCAGATACTTGTTCATCTCAGCAAAGGCCTGCTTATGAAGACAAAGCTAGCTCACCAGGACTTGTCCCATGACACTTATGATATCCTATTTATGTTTTAATCTCACTGTGTTCCCCATTCTTAAGCTATTATGTGTGAATTTTTCCCAATCACAAAGACTTAAAAGCACTTAAAATCCTGTCTTAAAAAGTTTTACCTCAGAAAACAAAAACTTTTTAAATGTCCTTCCTTAATTTCTCCTGAGAGTTCTTAATATGATGTACCCCCTTGATTCATGAAATTTAATTAAAATAATTTTTGCATGGTGGTCTCTGTGCAATAAATTTACCTATTTGTTTAATGTTTAGAAAATGATAGTAAATCATTGTTTCATAATTAATTATTTAATATGTGCTAATGCAATATCATTTGTAGTGAAATTACAATTTTTTATAAAAACATTAGTGTGACAAAGGGTATGGTTTTACTTCAGTACCTGTCTATGTGTCTAAGAGAGAGAAATATCAAATATAAATAAACCACATATTATAAGACAAATAGTGTACAATTTCACTTATATAAAAGAGCTAGAATTATGCAATTTCATAGAGACATAAAGCAGAATATATGTTACTGTTTGGGTAGGAGGGGTAATAGGGAGTTGATGCACAATATGTGATGTTCTCTGGGGTGATAAAAAACAGTTTCAGTAATTGATGGTGTTGATTGCAGCACAGCATTGTGAATATTTTTAATGCCACAGAATTGTATATTTGGGAATGATTGAGATGGTAAATTTTATGTTGTACATATGCTACTACAATTTAAATAGAGAGAGAGATGAGAGAATGAAAATTAAATAGATCCTAGACTGAACATAAAATAATGCCCAAATAAAATTATTTGGAAAATTGAAAAAACTGGAATACAAACTGTACACATTAAATCAATATTAATTGTTTGAACCTGAGATTTGTTCTCAATGTGGTTACATAAGTGAATATCCTTGTTCTTAAGAAATGTACATGGAGGAGGTGATAGGATGGATTATTTATTACCACCCCAAATGAACATGTTCTTAATTTAAATCCACTTCTGTGAATGTAAATCCATTGTAAATGGGACATACTGGCAGTGTTATTTTTAGCTTAAGTTATGGCCCAACTGAAATTGGATCTTAATCCTATTACTGACAGATTTATGAAGAGAAATGCTCCTGGAGGAGGTAAAGCTGGAAATCAGTGGAACCCAAAAGAGAAAGTAAATGATATTACCATGTGCATTGATATTTGACAGAAAAGCTCACAACCAAAAGATCACTTGCAGCCAACCCACAATGCTACACTCTTCTAGAAGAAAGATTACCTTACTCATGTCTTGATTTTTTATTTCTCCCAGCTTGAAACCCACAGGCCAATAAATTTGTGTTGTTTGAGCCAACCTATTTTATGATATTTGTTTTAGCACCTGGGAAACTATGACAGAGGTATTTAATGGTGAAGGTGCATGATATATTCAACCTAGTCACAAATGTCTAGAAATAGACAAGTAGACAGACAAATGACAGATGTTCATAGCTACAGACATAGATATAGGAAAATGATGAGAAGATAGACAGATGATAGATAGATAAACTAGATAAAGACTGAATGTTATAACAAATGAGAAAATGTTTAAAAATGTTTAATTTGGGTATCTGAGTAGTAGGTATAGGAGTTGCATGTGCTTTGGGGCTCTGAAGTTATGCTAAAATATATATTTATAATTTTAATGGTTATGTCCTATGGTTAAATTGACCCCTTTGTCAGTATATAATCACCTTCTTTGTCACGTGTAAATGTTTTGACTTAAAATCTATTTTATCTGGTATGATTATAGTTACTTTAGCTCTTTTTTATTATTTGAATGGCTTATATTTTCCATCCTTTCACTTTCAATCTACCTATATCTTTGAACTTAAAGTGAATCTCTTGTGAACAGAACATACTTGAGTCAACTTTTTCCAATATATCAACCTTTGCCTTTTGAGTATACAGATTAATACATTTATATTTTAAGTAACCAGTGATATGAAGGACTTTTTCTACCATTTTGCTATTAGGTCTGTGTAAGCCTTATTTTTTTTTGTCCTGATTTCTTCCATTGATGCCATTTTTCATGCTAATTTGATTTTGTGTATTGTACCATTATGAGTCTCTTCTCATTTCATTCTGTAAATATTTTTGATATATTTTTATTTAAATTTGATTTGATATCAATTCAGCTTCAATTGCTGACAAATACACCATTCCTATAACACTTTGTACTCATGCCTTTTTATGTACTTGTAACAATTCTATCTTTATATATTGTATTCCTAAGCCATAGATTTACCATTATTTTTTGCATTTACTTTTTAGAACTTGTGAAAAGTATAAAAGTTGAGTTTTATATAAAAATATACAAAATGATAGAACTGACATTTGTAATTAGTCATGTGGTTACTATTACCCATGTTCTTCATTTCTTTAAGCTTCTAAAATCTTCTATCTAGTGTCCTTTCCTTTCAATTTAAAAAATTCCTTTAGCATTGCTTGTAGGGCAGGTCTGGTTGTGATAAACTCCTTCAGCTTTTGTTTATCTGTAAAAGACATTTTTTATTAATTTTATTGAAACCTAATTAACAATGCAATGTATTCAAAGTGTATAATCAATGATATTTGGTGTAATCACAGAGTTGTGCATTCGGCACTATAATCAATATCAGATCACTTTACTCCAAAAAAAAAAAAAAGAAAAAAAGAAATCAACAACAAAAGCAAACAAATGCAAAAAATCCCAACCTCTTGGTAATAATCTCTCAATCACTCTATCCTTCCCCTGTTGTACATAATTGCTAATCTTTTTCCATTTCTGTAATTTATTTCTATATGCATTTTATATAGATGTAGTTAAACAATATGTAGTACTTTTGTCTAGTTTTATTCACTTGGCATATTTACTTTTTTTTTTTTACTAGAAATGGAAGAGAGTTAAAATATTACTATATACTTCTGTGCATCATTTATTTTGGTTGTATATTCACCCAAATATCACCGTAGTGTTAACCTCTTCTTACATTAACATTCATTTGTTCTGTTTCAGAGAAAAACATTTTATATATGCACTAGTAACCATTGACATAATTTGCCTCAGGACTGCAGATACAGAGTAACAGGTATGTACTGGGTTTTATAATGGCAATTTTATTAGAGGAAAATCTTATAGTTTCTATGCTGAGAAATGTCCAAATCAAGGTACCATCAATGATGTTTTTACACTAAAGTCAGCTACTAGTGATCCTTGCCATGTGGCAAGGCAAGATGGCAGATGATGTCTGCCAAGGTCCCTGCCTTCCCCTCAAGGCTCACCATCTCCCAGAGCTCAGCTGTGGGCAACAAGATATATGGTTTGTCTCTATCCAGTCCTCTTTTTAGCCTTGGCTGCACTGCTTTCTCCCTGAGTTCAGCTGTGGACAATGAGGCATATGACAGTGCTCACCCCCTCATCTTTAGCTGCACTATGTCTCTCAATTTGATTATATTGATCAATGTGACTACCTTTATGCCAATACCATGCTTTTATGACCACTGTGTCATTATAATACATGTCAGGGTAAGGAAAAGTGAGTTCCAACTTTGCTCTTCTTTTTAGGATGTTTTTGGCTTTTGAAACCTGTTTCCCTTCCAAATAAAACTGGTTATTCACATTTCTATTTCTATAAAGTAACTTGTTTGAATTCTAATTGGGATTGCATTAATCTATAAATCATTTTGGGTGGCCTGAACATCTTCATGTTTAGTCTTCCAATACATGAACAAAGAACGTCTTTGCATTTGTTTAGGACTTCTTCAATTACTTTTACTGGAGTTTTATAACTTTCTGAATAAGAGTTCCCTTGCATATCTGGTTAAATTAACTTCTAGATATTTTAGACTTTTTGATGCTATTGTAAATGTATTGTTTTCTTCATTTCCTCTTCAACTTGCCTGTTATTAGTGCAGAAAACAATACTGATATTTGTGTTGGTTTTGTATCCTGCCAAATTGCTGAAATCATTATTAGATTTTGTGGCATTTTGAGATTATTTTCTGAATTTGAAAATGAGAAGGATTTTTTGAACTATTTTATTCCTGTGAAGGTGATACTCTTTGATTGCATAAAATTTTGTTGGGGTCCTTTGATTAGATTACTTGATAATATCATTCTAGGTATTTAAATTGGACTACATCATTGAGCTGTGACTCAGGTTGAATTTCTACCCCATTGCTGGGTCAGATATAAATGGAAAGAAAGAGAAGGACAGATAGACACAGGATCAAGGAAGCTGCCATGCTTGATACAACCATGTGTGAAATGACTAGAAGATCACTTAAACAGGAAACCCACAAGAGACTGGATCCACGGATCATCTCAAAAAGAGACATGGCCTATGTCAGGTTTGCTTACAGCTCCAGAAAGCAGGAACCATGGCAGAGATTAGCAGCCATCTTATTTCCCCTCATTGCAGCTGACTTTGGTGAGAAATCCCCTCTTATGTTATGCTGCTTTGGATTTTTCATGGCCTTGTAACAGTCATTTTACCTCAAATAAATCCCCTTTACAAAACAATGTCTTGTACTTTGCATGTGCAATCCTTTGACAAACTGAAACAGAAATTTTATCAAATGTGGGCTTGTCCTGCAACAATTACCAAAATGCTGGAACAGTTTTATAAATGGGTGAGGGATATTTTTTGAAGAATTGTGAGATGCTTGATAGAAAAGTCATAGATTGCTTAGAAGAGATTTTTGATAGGAATATGGACCATACTGTTATTTCTAGTGAGGCCTTGGAAGGAAATGAAATTATTATTCAAAACTGGAAAAAAGGCAATCTGTGTTTTACAGTTGCAGAGAACTTAGCAAGTTTGCCTCATGATGTTAGATGGAAGTCAGAATTTGAAAATGAACAGGCTTGACATTTAGCTGAGGATATTTTCAAAGTAAATGTGGAAAATGCAGACTGGCTTCTCCTTGTAGCTTATATCAAAATGCAAGAAGACAGAGAATAACTGAGAGCTGAATTATTGGGCACAAAGAAACCAGAGGTTGATTTAGGAATTTCCAAGCTTCTCAAAAAAAAAAAAGGCGTCCAAAAAGTAATGGTTCATGTAAAAACTTAACTCAACTTGGAACTTGTAAGTCACTATTGGAAATGCAGTTATCAAAGAAGGACTTGCAGAAAGGCTTACTGTCTGATGGCTTGGACCCCTGTTCCCTGCATGCTAAACTAAAATTTTTTTGCAATAACTGTGTGAGCCAAACCACTGTCAATCTGGAATAAAAGGTATAGGAAAGGGAGATGTGGATGGGAAAATGACTTCAAGAGGAAAACTGAGCATGCTGAGGTTTAGAATTAAGAAATTTTCTTGGGCCAAGAGAGGGACCACACCCATGTATATGGAGAAGTTGAGTTTGCCCAGGGATTTAATGAGGGTAGATATTCAAGGTCACTGTTCAGGGATGCTTTGCCACCACAGGCTAGAGAAAGGGTACAGCACATCCCCAATTTGTTAGGGAGAGTAAGTTGCCACCCTATCTATCTGGGGAATGTGGGTCTGTTGCCCATAGGTTCAGGATTATTAGATCACCACCCCACTGCTCTGTGGAGATTGAGCCTAGGCTTAACAGATTAAGGAGAGTCAGGTTGCCACCCCACTGTTTTTAGGGGATTGAGCCTATATGATACATATTATGGAGAATGTTGCCACCACCTCATTATAGTAAAGGGGTTGAATCTCTTCTCCAGAGATTGGAGAAAGTATGGCCATCACCCAGCTTTTCTTCAAGGGTGGGATCTGGACCTCAGTTGCCACCCAGATGTGTGAAGAGGGAGGAAGCAATGGCCATTGGAAAAGCCCATGGAGAGGGAGGTCCCTCATGAGCCTTTGATGGGAAAAAACTGCTATTTTAAGGATGACTCTAAGGCATTGAAATCCAAAGGAGCTTTCCCTGCAGATTTTCAGAACTGTTAGGAACCATTGACTGTTTCCCACCCAATTTCTTCTTATGATAATGGAAATGTTGATTCTATGTCTGCTCTTTATTTGTATATTGAAAACAGATAACTTATTTTATAGGTTTCACAGGGCTTCAGCCAGAGGGACATTTGACAAAAGACAAACTATATTGTTATAACTGAATTTGCTGTGATTTTGTACTTAACATTACTACTAAAATGATTTAAGTCTTTTTGGAATAAGTCTTTTTGGGAATCAGAGTGTGGAATGTGGCAGACTGAAATTATCTTATTGATTCCAAAAGAATATTATGCTTGTAAACTAATCTATTCTTCTGTGTGTGATAATCTCTGATTGCATTAAAATCAGTTGAGGGGCCTTTTATTAGTTTACATGATAAGATTGCTTAGGTCTTTAGGTTGGATTTCATCAGTAAGCCTTAATTCAGTTTGAGTCCTTGCCCCCTTGCTAGGTCTGATATTAATGCAAACACACAGAAAAACAGACTTAGACAGACACATGAATAAGGGAGGTGCTATGTTTTATCTGGCCATGTGAGAAAGGAGTAGAGAATGGCTTAAAAATGAAGCCCCATGAGACTGGGCCCACAGACCAGCAAAAGAGGAGACAAATCCTATTCCAGGTTTGCTTACAGCTAGAAAGGCAGACATAACAGAAGATATAGGTGTCCATCTTACCTCTCCATATGACAGCTGGCTTTGGTAAAAATGCTCCTCTTATGATGCTCTGAATTGGACTTTTCACATCCTTAGAACTGTAAGCTTTTATCCTTAAAAAAATTCCCCTGTGTAAAAGCCAACCCATTTCTGGTACTTTGCTTCAGAATCCTTTTGGCAAACTAAAACAATTCTACCAGCTTTAATCATAAATATGTTTAATACGTTTGATATGTTTAATATGTTTGATATTTTCCAAACATAAGATAATTTCATCTGTGAATAGTGAGTTTCATTTTCTCTTTTTCAATTTGGATGCCTTTTATTTCTTTTTCTTGCCTAATTACTCTAGCTAGAACTTCTAGCACAATGTTGAATAACAGTTGTGGCAGAGGGCATCATTACCATTTCCCCATCTCAGAGGGAAAGCTTTCACACTCTCCCCATTAAGTATGGTGTTGGTTATGGGATTTTCATATATGCCCTTCATCTTATTGATGAACTTTCCCTCTTTTCCTATCTTTGAAGTGTTTTTGTCAAAAAAGGATGCTGTATATTGTCAACTGCAATTTTTGGACCAAATGAGACAATCATGCGGTTTTTGCCCTTCAAATTTTTAATGTGGTGTATTACATTTATTGGGTTATTACTTTGAATCATTCTTGTATTCCAGGAATAAAACCCACTTTATTATGGTGTTTGATTTATTTTAGTAGTATTTTTTTTAAGAATTTTTCCACCTATGTACATTAGAGATATTAGTCTGTAATTTTCTTTTTTTGGTAATATCTTTATCAGGCTTTGGTTTTCAGATCATTTTGGCTTCATAAAATATGTTGGATAATTTTCTCTACTTTTCAATTTTTGGAAGATTTTAAGTGGAACTGACATTATTATTCTCAAAATGTTTGATAGAATTCACAGGTGGTCATATGATATGATCTTTTCTTTGTTGGTAGATTTGAATTACTGTTTCAATCTCTTTACTTGTGATTACATTATTAATTTCTGTATTTCTTGTAGAACCACTGTAGGTTGTTTCTGTATATCTAGGAATCTGTTCATTTCAATTGGTTGTATCTTTTATTGGCATACAGTTTCTCATGAGAATTACTTATGATCCTTTTTGTTTATGTGGTACCAGGCATGAAGTCACCCCTTTAATTCATGCTTTTATTTATTCACATCCTCTCTCTTGTTTTATTTGTTAATCAAGCTAAGGGTTTTCCAAGTTTAAGATCTTCTCAAAGAACCAGCTTTTGTTTTAATTGAGTTTCTCCTGATATTCTTTTTTGCTAAATTTTGTCTATTTTGCCCTAATGTTTGTTGTTTCTTTCTTTCTTCTTGCCTTGGATTGGGCTGCTCTTTTTTTCTAGGTCCTCCAGTTATTCAGTTGAGCTTTCATCATAGCTCGTTCTTCTTTTTTACTCTAGTCATTTATGGCTATAAATTTCCCTCTCAGCACTTCTTTCACTGTATTCCATAAGTTTAGATAACTTGTGTTTTCATTTTCATTCACCTCAAGGTATTTACTAACCTAGGTGATGCAAAATACATGAGGCAAACTCTGGCAAAACCAAAGGAGAAATATATATCTCTAAAATAATAGTTGGAGACTGTGGCACACCATTCAGATAAATAAATAGAACAACTAGAAAGAAGATCAACCAAGGAAACATAAAAACTGAACCCTGTGATAAATGAGCTGGGCCTCATAGATACATACAGAGCATTGCATCCTAAATCAGCAGGTTATACATTCTTCTCAAGTGCTTATGGATCTTTCTCCAGGATAGACTACATGTTGAGCCAAAACACAGTTTTCAATAAATTTAAGATTGAAATTATACAAAAAACAGGAAATGGAAAGAAGCCGGAAATCAGTAATAGGAGGGGAGGGGGAAATGGAAATCAGTAATAGGAAATCAGTAATAGGAGGGGAGGGGGAAATGGAAATCAGTAATAGGAAATCAGTAATAGGAGGGGAGGGGGAAATTTTGCAAATTTATGGAGGCCAAACAAAACACTCCTAAGCAATCAGTGGGTCAGAGAAGAAAGTACAAGATAAATTAATGTATTTTATTTCTTTAGCCACATTGTCCTTCATATTCATAATTTGATTTAGGAGATGTGCATGAACATCATTAATTGTTTCAAGTCTTGTGAGTCATCTGGAGTTTTGATTTATTGCTTTGTCTGAGCCATATCGTCCTTTTTTTTTAGTGTGGCTTGCAATTTTTTGCTGATATCTAGGCAACTGATTATGATGGTGAGTTTACTCTTATGTTCAATTTCTCCCTCTTGCTTAGGGACTACTGTTAAGTAACTATGTGCAACTACTGTTCTTTGGTTATTGGTTCAACTTGTTCTAGGTCTTTAAGATTGCCCCTGTTTAACTGCTCAAACCAGGGCTATGGACCCTTCTTTACATGCACTTTCTTGGTCTGTGAGCAGATGGTACTCATCAGCAGACCTCGCTACACATATCCCAGATGCTAGGGGGGAATATATTTATTGTATCCCCACCCAGATTGGTGGAAAAGAAGCAATATCCCCCAGGGCAGGCTATTCAGAGCCAAGCCTCACAAATCAAGATTTCTCAGAAGCTGCTATCCTATCTTGTCCAGTTGTACCCTCCTTGCATCTATGTCATCAGCAACCAGTCCAGTAAAGAAGGAAGGGTTTTTCAGAAGGCAGATTATCATTAGCTCTCTTCTGGCTCTCAGGGCAAACAATGTCATGGACCCACCATCTTGGAAGTATGAGATCTTTGGGATGCAGCCAAGTTCACTGGAAAAAATCTGAATTTGTTATAAACTGTGTCCCTCTGTCTCCCCTTTCTTGAGGAAAAGTACCCCTGCAAACTCCACATACAGTAACCACTGTCCAGGGGCCAGAGGACCCACTGTTGTCTGCTCCAAGTTTGGGGAGAAGGGCAGCAGCAGCTGCTGCCGCAGCTCTATTTATGTCATCTTTCTGGTCAACTGTGTTTCCTTTCATTTGCCCCTTTCTCTTCTGAGTGGTGTCAAGCTTTCCCTTGGTGTCATAAGCCCTAGGACACTTTTCCTGACATTTCCTACCCTTCCTCTCACATTTTTTCCCACTGCTCTATAGTATCACTTTATCATTAATGAAGTAGTTGTTCTCCATTTCTACTCTTAACTTTGTTGCCACTGTGTATTTTCTTACATTTTTATCAAGAACGTACTCTCCTAATTCATGTAAAATTTATGAGTTCCATTGGTATATCTTGTCTGCTGCATTTCACTATATAACTTGGAATCCATATCATTGCTTTAATATTAAGTAATTTCAATTCATGGCTAGTGTATTATTGGGTAGAGCTAAAAATTGGATAGTATATGTATGAAGATCATTCAAATCAATTTCAGCATTTAAAGATTTAATGCAAATATTCATAGTTGGGAGTAAATGTATACATTTACCCTTATTTTGTGAAGAAGAGTTTTACCTGAATGTTCATACTCCAGGGGCAAAAGTTTTGCTTTAATTAGAGAAATATCACTTATATGATACAGATTTAATATCTAGAATATATAAGGAAATCTTTCACCTTAACAAATAGAAGACAACCAACATAATTAAATGATGGGCAAAAACTTGAATAGAAATCTCTCCAAAGAAGTTAAACAAATGGCCAAAATCACATTGCAAGATATTCAACATCATTAGCCATCACAGAATTACATATCAATAACATAATGAGATACTATTTCACAAAAATTACAATGGCTGATTATTTTTAAATGGAAAATTTCAAGTGTTGGAGAGGATATGGAAAAATAGGAACACTCATTCATTCCTGGTGGCAATGTAAAATGGAGCAGTAGTATATTTTTAAGATGAAAGGCAACCTTTTTAGAGTGTGAATTTTGTCTCTTTATGTTCATTTTTCCAGATCACTTGCATACTGCAAATTCTCACTCTCCTAGGTCTTAATTCTCACAATGACATAGAACACCATTGACTTATTACAAGAATTGCTCTCAGTCTTATATCTTATCCAAAGACAGAGCTCTGGGATATCTTGGTCAGCCTGCCTGCATAAATTCACCACTTTTCCCTCTCAGTATCCATTATTATCTTTTGTGTCTCTTTCATGTTCAAATACATGGAAACCTAAAATTCAACTCTATCATTAGGAGGCAATATTGAAGTTGTTGCCAAAAGACTCATTGACCCTTACTCTTTTTTCTTAACAGAACCTCTTATCTTAACCTCCATATGTTGATTCCCTGTAACCTGAGCCCCTTATGGTCAGTCTATTTAAATAGACAACCTGCGGGTCATAAATGTATAGTCAGATCACTCAAGGTCACAAGCCTGTAAGGAGTGGAGGCAGGATTTGAAGCCTGGTTCCAGAGCCCACCTGCTGAGGCATGGCCCCACAACCACTCTCAAAGAGAAGGACCCCTAGGACCCTCACAAGAGCAAAGAAGCAGGGAGGAGAGATGCCAAGCAGGATAACCACAGTTCATTCCTCTCCCCCCATCTGTTGTTGAGAGCCAAAGGCTTCTGTTTGTCAGCTCTGCTCCTCTTGGGCTGTAGGAAGAAGGTGGTAGCAATCCACATCTGTGGGATCATGAGACCCATGATGATGGCTATAGTGAGGCAGGATCATGGGGGTATGGTGGCAATTCTGAGACCACCCAACATCTTGAGCTGGCCTTTTCCATTCTCTCCCGGGACATTTCTGCTCCCAGTCATAGAGGAGGGTGATGACAACCATCACTATCAGGGGTTCTGATCCCTGGGCTTAAAGACCACTCCATCACCCATTATGTAGATGAGAAAACTGAGGCTTACAAAGTGGTGGTGGCTTTCCCAAGGACACATGGTCAAGTCTTCTGATTCCAGATCAGTATCCAATACTCCAGGATTTAATTGATATCTTCTTTAGCTGCAGGGTGGCAGCTGGGAGAGTGGTTTAACAGATTGAGACACAAACAAAGAGTGGGCTTTTTGAAGTATCTGAGAAGGCCAAAAGAGACTGGGCAGGGCAGGATAAGCCACAAACTCATAGGTCACCCAAAGCAAGTATGGAAGCAGAGGCACTCAGAGTAGAGTGATCCCCAGATAGTTCCACAGCTTTTGCTTGCATCTCCTTGGGGCAGTGGGAAGGAGGTAGTGGTTAAAATGTGGCACTGGTATTAGATTGTCTAGTGACTTCCCTCTCTCTTGGACCTGCCCTATGGTTTTCTTTCCTTGTTCTAAAAGGGAAGATACTAGATATGTCAGTGTCCTAGGGTTGTTAAGAGTATAGGCACCTAGTAAATGCTCAGTAATTCTGCATTCATTTTTTAACTAACAGATGGAAAAACTGAGGCCCAGATAAGAGAAGCAAATGCCCACAAGTCAGCACCAGATTAAAATCCAGGGCTCAAATTCCCTGACACCCTCCGGTAAATTCAACTCCTCTAATTTCACTCTTCTAAACCTTACTTTCCCAGCTGTAAAATGGAGATAAGCATATCACCCAAACAGTTGTGAGAAATTCATTGCACAGCAATTGTGACTGTTTAAATGTCAGACTCCATATGCTGTGTGTTGCTGTGATGAGCCATAAGCACGTCAGTGCTGAGACCATGGGGTTGGCGAGAGCCTAGTAGGGAAGGCATGTGTTGGAGAATGGCTGCAAGGAGGGTACATGAGCTTCCAGGACTGCGGTCACTGCAGGCAGCCTGCCCAGCACTTACACTCAATGCCAAGGCTTGGAACATGTTCACGGCCTGGGTGTGAATGATGGGCAACACCAGGCTGCACATGACCAAGGCAAACAATCTCTGCAGCAGGTAGACAATGAGGTAGCCTGTGGGTAGAGGTAGCTGGTGTTCACCTAAGGACCTTAGTGACCCAGGCCTGCTTACCCATCCCTGCAGACCATGCCCTAACCTCCCCACACACACAAAGGCCATGCACTCTCCTGCTTGGCACTTTGACTCATGCCATTTCTCCTGCCTAACATGACATCCCCTTCCTTCTTGTTGACCTCCTCTTCACCCTCCCAGGTCCAGTTCAAATGTCAGCTCATCTGTAAAGCACTCGTGTCTGCTCAAGGCATGGAGAGTCACTTGCACGACTGGATCAGCACTGCTCTTAGCATGTATGGCCCCGTGGTTCAAGAAAGGAGAGGTGATTCCCTATTTCAGTGTGGCTTCCTCCCTCCATCCTGGTTGTCCCTTCACAGCAGGGACTAGGGATGCACCTGGCTCACCTCTCCTCCCTACCCACAGCCAGGATGATTCAGCGGTCCAGCAAATTTGTGTTGCCTTGTGTCAAGTCACGGCATTCACCCCACAGAATATACACTACTTGCCACCTAGAGTACCTTGCTATGGCCACCTGAGATGGAAAAAGCAAAAGGTATATCACAGAGGAGGAAACCTTCTTTGTCCCCAAAACATTGCCCAGACTTCTTGTCTCACTGGGGTTCACCCAGCCACCCGCCGAAGCTGGGACTGTGCTCATCTTCATCTCATGGATGAGGAAACTGAGGGCCAGATTGGGACAGAGACATGCCCACGTGGCTCAGCAGCAGATGGGATTGGACTGGAGGACTCTGGACCCCAGCCCAGGGCCCTCCCTCCAGGGTGCTGCCCTTGCCCATGGGCAGGTTGTGCCTGCTGTCTGGGAAGACAGAGTTCCTTGCAGACTCAACACACTCTCCAGGGAGAAGGCTGATGGAACTGGAAGAAATTGCTTATCTCCTGACCAAAGCCTTTTTATGTGCATTCTGGAGAAAGTGGAAAATTAATGGCATTAATACCATGGTTCCTTATGTAGGGTCAGAGCTCAAAAATATTAAACAGAAATGCCTGTGAGTCACAGCCATGCAGAACTCAGGGTATTTGACTACCTCTGGTTTCTAATAAAAATGATAAAATATACTAGCCTTTGGAAAAATAAAATATATTTACTAATTGGCTATGGTGACTGATTCTGGTAGAAAATATTTTTCTTCATTTCAATCATCTAGTTTTTATAATGATTTTTACATTCAATACAGATTACTTGTATAAGATTTGAAAACCATTTTAAAACAAGAAACCAAATATATTGATAACATAAACTTCTAATCACATAAAGAGAATTTCAAAAGGGTTACAATTCCTCACCATCCCACACCCCAAAAGCTCTTTGGCTCCATTTTTCCATGTTCTAGACTTATTCTTGGCCCTGACCATATTATATTTGCATAATTATACTAATAGTCGAAGTTCACATTTGTGCTCTGCTCTTTTTATTTAACATTTTAGCCCTAGAATTTTTCCAGGTCGTTTTGCAAACTTTATGACCAAATCTTTTCATGGTAGCAGAGAAAGGGATAAGTCACATTGCACTTAAACATTCTGATGCATTGGGGCTTTATACATTGATGTCTTACTGCAACAGATAAAAAATGAGCATGTGCATGTGCATCGAGAGATATTCCCTTGTTTTTACTTCCCTGGAATAATTTGGCAGGACTAGGAAATTTAGGAGTACAGCAACAGATGCAAGTTTCCTTGGATTCTTTTTGCCTGATCATTTTCCGAAGGACTCTTCTAATGTCCATTGACATTGACAGCATATGAATATGATGGTTAAGTTGCCACTTTACCTGTATCAGGTAATTTTTCATTGATACTGTTGAAGCCAATTGGAGATGGGTAAAATGGCCTCTCATACTTGTGATTTTGCACATTCTTGCTAATTTGTGAGGCTGCTCTCATGTTATCATCCACAAGGATGTTGACTTCTGGTCATGTTGCAGTAATGAAGGCTGGTTTTGCCTGCCCACCTTAAAGAATTAAAAATACTAGACAGAAGATATGAAGCCACAATTCTCAGATGCTGGATAACAAACTGTGCACAGCAGAGATCCCTCAGAGAAGGGACAGCTT